>APFE030547296.1:129415-146315 GCA_000404065.3 Pinus taeda
TTTGAATGTTAGTGTATGCAGGTTTCAAAGTGAAGGAGGAGCTCATCTGGATCGACGAGGCTAGACTGCTACAACAAGTGTTGGACTTCAGGTAGGATCGAAAAACACTTGGTTTCTCATAGGATAATGCATGTTTAGAGAAGGATTGCTCTTAATTGTCGTGTTTGTCACTAGAGGGTCTTAGACTCTTAGGGAGGTTAGTTTTGTTAGCAAAAATAACTCTTTCCGCATGACAAGGTTTCATTCTGCGAGGGCAGTCAAATTGTAGGACACTTAAACCTAGCCTACATCGCAACTTTGACCAAAACTTTGATTGGCTCATTCTCCCTCATACAAGATCAGATTGATGAACCGTTCACACTGCCAAAATCAGTATGACAATATCTACGCTTTGGTCCTAGTTCAAAAACATTTTGATCAGTTTGATTTTTGAGCATTCATAAGCCCTGTTTGTCCTCTGTGTGTCTCTAGAGCCACCTGGATCAGTGTGAGGGTGTGGAATTGAGGGTCTTAGCATTGACAGGTTCTCCGAAGCAGTTCTACAGGTCATACAACTTCTCCAATGATACTACACCCCCAAGGATAAGGTTTCCTTTACTTGCATTGGATGCATCTTGCAATGCCTTTTCATGCTCATCCTCATCAATCGTTGTGTCTTTGAACACATGAATGTTCACCATGAAGCACAGTATCTATTGGTCATCATAAAAAAATCTGTAAATTAGTGATATTATCGGGGATGGAAGGCTTATAAAGGATTTCAATAGAAAAATTGTTCCTTAATGGTGACAACCTAGCAATAGTATTTGCTAATGCATCCACAGTTGCATTACGCATTGCTAGAACAAAAATAATATTGAAAGCTTGGAAATGCAAAATAAGATGCCATAACTCTTGTTGATGACTTCTAAGGTGAGGTAACACACAATGTATGGTATTATGTACCTGTCACACCACAATTTCTGAGTCACCTCCCACTTTCAGGATGGAAGAATTGAGGTCAATGGCTCTTTGCAAGCCAAAGATGAGTGCTTCATACTCTGTAGTGTTGTTTGTGCAATCAAATTCCAAGCAGCTAGAGATAAAATTCTTTCTCTACAACAAGTCTATTGAAATGCAACTAGCTCCAAAGTTGTCCTGCATTTTGGAACTATCAAAGTACAAAGTTCGCATATCATATGTATAAACACTAGGAACTACACTAGTACTACTACTACTACTACTAATTGTACAAGGGTCATTACTACCAATGGGATTGGGAAGGAGCTCCAACTGTGTATCTATTGGAACTGGGGATGGATGTGCAAGATCACACTTGCTTTGGGCTTCCAAAAAACAATTGCCGAAAAGTAATTCTACAAAATCCATCAATTCATTTTGTTTGTCCAAGGGAGTGGCAATGTGTTTCATATATATTTATGAATCCACTTGGATTTGGTTATTTATGCCCTTATACGGAATGTAGAAATTTCACGTGTAGAAAAAACCAATATACGCAATGTCCTAAAGCATAATACTTGTTCTACTTCTACAAAACATTAAGCGGAAGCATAATCGAAATCATGAGAAACATCAAGTAGAAACATGCATAACTGATCAAGAGAATTAATCACACATAACACAAGATATATCCAGGGGAAAGCACCAGCATAAAACCCCAACCATGTATTATCAATCAAGTGGAAATCCTCTTCACTATATAAGAAGAATTAGCTCTCAAGCTATTCAGTTCTTAATGAACTATGAAGATATGAAGATATGTCTCATGAACCACCCAAGCCCTGTTTATATAGGCTTTCCCTATGGTCCTTATGTAGTTTTCTTAGGAAATACTAGAAAAAGCACATCCTATTAATTCCAACATACCAAAAACAACCAATGGTCCAAATATGTATTCCTTGAGAACACTAGTTCCTCAACCATTCAAAAACTACTTACCAGAAATAGTTGAGCATTTGATAGTACACAGTCCCACATCTTATCTCAACTAGGTCTCTGACAAAACTGACATGCAACAATTATCCATGACTGAATCCTTAGTTATTTAAAATAATAGCTATCACATACATGCAAGCATTAAGAAACTATATTTTATTATTTTAACAACATGTCAAAATAATCTTACTGGATTTGACTAGTTAGAACTAAGTTAACCGATTCTCTCATTATAGAACTCATGCTTATTCCCTCAATCAGTGGTGGAAACTCATGCGCATGCCCACAAAGACTTCAAATCCAAATTTCCTTAATTAATTAACTCAACTGAATTAATTAATTAATATTTCAAACTGCTGTTAAGACCAAAATTAATTTTACTTTCTATAGATAGACTAGGGACTGCTATAAATAGGAAGGGACCTAGAAATGTTATTTTTAGAACTTTCTATTTTTAGCAATTTCACCTCTCACCCAATGTAGCCAATGACGTCACTGGCCAAACTACTATTTTTAGACATGCTATTTTTAGCAGGTCTATTTTTACCACATTCTAACTTTCGCATTTCTTGTTGCACAATTTTCAACACAGAAGCCATAGATGTGACTAGTCTGTGGAAAATTACCCTTGTAGCTTGCTAGACTAGTTTCTACTCAACAACACTCTGTATGCTTCCAGAATGTCCACAATCACTATGTTGATACATTGGTGGACCTTTCCATAAGATGATAAATGAATGACGGCATATATGAGTTCCCCAATTGCATGGAAATGAGTTTTATCCATCTAAATGATCTATGCATCTACTTTATCCCATTTTGCATTTATTTTCTTGGCAACAGATAATGGCATTACATTCATTGATGCACCAGAATCAACCAAAAAATTGTGTACATTGAGAATAAATATTTCGAAAGCTAACAAGAAAGGTGGGAATATAGTATTTGCTTCCATTGTTAAAGAATTAAGTAGAGATTCAAGAGAACCAGAAGACTTACCATATCCATTGTCTTAAGAGGTAGCATTATGGAGGTCTACCCAAGCGCCCATAAGAGGATGTCTCATTGGCTTGTTATATTTGTTAACTGAAACATTGAAATGTTTGCACAAACGTTCTTCATGTCATCAACTATGTTGTAGCCAAAATTGTGAAGAATGGTCGAAGTTTCTAGGGATATAACTTGGTTTGTGGCTTTCGAAGTGATGGGTTTGTCCTTACTGCTCATGGAAGCACTTTTTTTTTAGACTACTTTCTCAAACTTTCTGTAAGTGTCCTACATTGAGTTGACCGGTGGGCTGATATCCCTTAAAATATTTTCTTTAAATTTATACTTCGGAAACTCAACTGTAGTGGTTGGTCCTTGGGTTCTTAGCTTATACTGATTGGTTTTCTTCAGGGCTGGACCATCACTCAGAGGCTGCTTATTGATCATACTATTTTGGGTTGTAATTATATAGTAGAACATGTTTACTGCACGCATGACACTTGGAGTTTCATTGACTGCAATAGTTTCTTCCTTTTCTTCTATAAGCTCAGTATGCTCCTCAGTCATAACCACATCAACAAGATGTGTAGCAAGCATTCTCATAGCTTGATTCCACCGTGGGCACGTTTTCTCTAAATGTTGTTCTTGATGATAGAAAAAATATTTGTATTTGCCCAATTTTTCAATATTCAATACAACATTGGAGCTTGGCACAGGCTTTGCTTGTTGGTTGTTGCTACTGCCATAAGTTGCAGTCCTTCTGAACATGTTAAATCTAGGAGGCTTTCTTCTCATTGTGGTCTCTCTTGACCTCTATTTGAGCTTTGTCATTTCATTCGATAGAGTCTTGACAAGACGGTTCAAGATTTCAAGATCATATGGTTCTTTTTCTTTGGCCCTGATCACAGATGCCTATTACCTCTTGCCAGTGTATTTGAAGTATTTTATTGGTTCATCATCTCAAATTATTATGATTGTCTACAATTCCTTTTCAATATTGATAGCCTCTTGATAATTTTCCAATAGTGTTTGTTTCACATTTCACTCTACAAACTATGCAATTCTTGTTGACATGGTAGAAGTGTAGTAATCTATTATGATGGTGTAATGAGATTTTGCATTTTTAGTAACTTTTTTTAAGATGCAGTTGAACCTCTAATTAAATTCCTTCACTTTCTCGTTTTTCTTGATCTTAATATTACACATCTCTTTCAATAACATGGAAGGGGTCTTATGATCAGCAAATTTTTCAAGGAAGATCTTCTTAAACCCCCTCTAATTATCAATAGAGATTGAAAGAAATATTTGATACCATACAATTTCTCTACTATCCAAGGTACATGGAAAACACCTACATGCAACATCATCATAACATACCTTAAGTGTTTGTAGATGTAGGCAAAAGTTTTCTAGATGGTCTTCAACCTTCATTGTTTTATTAGGGTCATACTTTATTAAGAGATTCTCTTAATGCTTTGGCATCTTGTGTAGAACACCCAAAAGTGCGAGTGGGCCCTGAGTCATGCAATCCCAATTTTGGTCTACCGTGTCATCTTCTCTATTATCCTCCTCTTCTTTTTGATAATATGATGGCTCTTATTCCTCTTAGTATTCTCCGCTTGACCCAGAGAAAGTTATGTCCAAGACTAGAATGTTATCTTTGTCACCTCCATGAAAGAGTGGGTGCTCTTATTGCCTTTCTACGGAGTCTGCCAATTCTTCAAGAGTGGAAAGAACCATGTCTTCAAGATTATAAAACAATATCCCTATGGGGGTGGCCTTGTTCTTCTTCATAGAATATGGAAGACTAATTACTCTTGTGATCAATCCAACAACTTTTTCTAATTGATGGGTTATAAGCTAGATGGCCTGAATTTGATCATATGGGATTTCACATTTAGGCTTGAGCTGAGAGGAGTCACCAACTTCAAAAGCTTGAGTAGGGGAGGTTTAATGAACATTTTTCCCTTGATCAAAATATGAGGTGATGGATTCGGTCAGGTTATAAACCATAGTGCCATAAATGTTGATCGTGCTCGACCCACCAACATTCAGGGATCTCCCCAATGTGAAGTCCCAATTAGACCTCACATCGTTTGATGTAGGATTTCCATCCATTATAAAGGCCTAGTTGTTGAATTCTTAAAGAGTTTCATTGACTCTAGCTATCATCAAGAGAGAGGGATGAAAAGCTATATTCGAAAAGAAATAAGGTGTGCCTGGTGAATGTTCGATTGCAACTGTGTCGACATTCCTCTACTGCAGAGTGGGGGGGAAAGTGAGCCTCTAAGTGAAAGTTAATAGTACAACCCAATAAGAGATACACATGAACCAGAAGGGTCCTTCTAACACCCAGCAGAATATTCGATAACGAATGCAATGGTCATTACAACTAACAAATAAAGAAAGGTTTGTCTAATATCCCGTGGAATAGTCCACAAGGATCTAACAATAATAACAATCATTACAACCATCACAACACATTATCAATAAGATAAGTACTAAAATAACCAGAATAGTTCAAATATCTTAGCACATGTAAAAGAAAACATGAAATACAAACATACACAAAGTAGCCTTATAAACATTTATAGTCCATTCATGAAGAACATGTTGGCCTTGAAGGCTTTTATTATTAATTAAATATTCCAAGGCACATGTTTACAATGTACATCACTAGCCCCAATAGTGGAGCAATGGAGCCAATCCTTTATCCTCAAAGAACTAGACGATCTCTCTAACTCTTTATGGGAGGAACCAAAGTGAAAAATCATTTTCTCATACAATGAGGGATAATATATAACCAAGGGTGACTCCTTGAATACCCTCATGAATGTTTGACTTCCTATGACTTTTTTTACATTACATATGTGTTCTTTGGACTTCCACTTTACAACACATTTGAATACTATATACATGATCCACAACAGTGATGTGGCATATGACCACTCATGACATGACATGACATGACATTGCTGACATGGACTACTTGATGATGTGGTAATGTCAGGTCACTATTGCTGCTAAGTGTTGAATTTCTTCTTGAAGATGCTTTCTCTTCAGCTCGGCATGGATTGGTCATGAAAAATATTCAATAATCTGTAGTCTTGGATGGTGGTCGCAAACCTGTGTCCCTTCACTTTCTCTTGATTGATCAAGTTGCCAGTTCCACTACAAGAGAGCCTTTAGGAATTCTTCCTCTTTCTTCTCCTTCTGCATCATCTTTCAATGACATATAGGCTACACGTTCCTGCAATTCACTCATGATGAGATTACATCAATACGAAAATCCCTAGTCTAAGATGATACATTCTGATCCACCAACTAAGCCTCAAACAAGTGATAGGATGGGAAGAGGGACTCAATGACTTCACAGTGCGTAGTTCCAATAGTTAGGGGGCAGGTCTTGAGCTCTGAGACTGTGCAATGTGTATGTCATGGATACATGAAGGACAAAACTACGCAGTTTCTAGAGCCAATGGGTTCAAGATAAGGGAATGGACATTGGGAGATCCAATTGAGTAGTTTTTGGATTTAAGGGATGTTTGACTTCTAGACAGTTCAAGAACTCAGGTGATGAGCTTGAGGCTTGAAGATATTAAGTGTGCAGCTCAAGCCAGGCTAGAGGACATAACTTTGTAATTCTAGAGGTCAATATCGAGGTTTGGGCACAAGAATTGTGTAATGCAGCATTCCTAGGAGATAGGGACTATGCATTACATAGTGTGAGGTAGTAAGGTCGCATCTTAGAGGGCTAATATTGCACAGTGATAGTTCCAAAGGGATTTGGTGAAGTTAAGTTGCTCGGTCGAGAATTTTTTCTGAAAATGGTTGTGTGGGATAGGTGATGAACTATGATGAACCTTGAATATGATAATAAAATTATCATACTTTGATGACACGGCAACATAGATCATCCAAACAAATGAAAGAATCACTTCCCTCCATGTGACTGCTTTATGACAAGATATGAATAATGTGACACTTAAGATAGACTTTGGGCTGACCATGATGACACTTATGCGACATTGCTAAGGAATTTGTATATGGGTGCAACAGATGTTTACATAGTTAGAATAGCTCATATACACAAAGACAAACATTTGAAACCATAAGAAAAGGCTTTTGAACATTGTGGTAGCTGAACATTCCAAAAGATGATAGTTAATCCAACATGCAAAAGGGAACAAAACACTACAAGGAGGATCATGAACTAAGCTCTAGTGTTTGTGAGACCAAGGAAGGCTAAGAAATTGCATGTAAGCCACAATTTTGGAGGGTGTTGCAACAACTACAACAAGATCCAAGCAAACCGAACAATGACATTATCTATGGGTCATACAAGCTAGGAAGTGATGCAGTGTTGATGAATTTTCTACCACCCTTGACAAAATACATTCAAAATGAAGAATTTAGGCATAACTCAAAAGGATTTTGTATTTTTAATCATCCATTCGAGCACTCTTAAGACAATGCAATAAGATTGACAATAATTAAACCATCATCTCCATCGTAGCTAACCAATGAGAAAAGAAAAAAGCGAAAAAAGAAAAAAAGGTATAAAAAATGAATTACCAATTTCAAGAAGGATCAAGCCTCACCAAATCAATAATTGAAAAAGGGAAAGGAAGACACTTCGTATATCTGATAGCCACAAATAGGTCAATATTTGGGTAATTCAAAGTCCCAAGGTAGTTAGGATTAGACAGGGTACATAAGACAAAGAACACATGGATTTTCCTATGAGTAGGCAAGTTATCAAGATGAGTTTCACCCAATACATCTCATGTCACGGGGAATCTATGTATAATATTTCTAACCCTACTCTTTTTCATTTATATTGTTAGAATAGTTTCATTTTATGTTGTTAGAATAAATTTTCAGTTCATGCATAAAAGTTCTTTATTTCAGCATGTTAATTTAGTATTTCATTTGAGTACTTGATTTTATATGATGATATTTTGAATGGATGCTACCAATATATGCCATTTTGTGGATGCAGATTTTAGGTCCTTGCAAGCTATCACCTTCTATATAGCATGCATCCCCAAGTGGAGCCTAATGTTGGCCAATGAAGTTTCACCTAATTTTTGTTTGAAGACTCCATGCCCGAGGAAATGTGAAAGGTTCATGTACCATTAGAGTTCAGATATCATCATATTGTTTTAACTCTAACTTCTTCTTCTCATCTTCTTCTATGTTGTACTCAGATTTTGAAAGCCCTAATGGGATGATGTAAAGTGATGCTAGTATGATCAATTGATTCATGTAATAGTGCTACATAACTTGGGACATTTTCATCAAGTGAGCTTATTGTGTGAGGTTTTTTTTACTTGGTTGATTATTAAGCACTTTTAGGCACTTAATAATTAATTGAGATTTTTCCTCCAAGCATAACCCCAAAGTCAGAGTGTAGGCTAATTGAAATTACTTGGGTGAGTCCTAATGTATACATTCATTATATATTACCATACTAGATAACTTGTAAAATTTCACAGAATTTGATTAGGTCTAGGGGTCATTTTTAATTTTTTTTTTAAATTCCCATTAGACAAAAATTTTAATAAATTCTAACTCTAGAATGTAATAAGCATTGTATAGAGAATTTGTATGAGGTATGTGTGCTCAAACATACACATCTCACCCTCAAAATTCTACTAAGAGACACTTTGAGGGGTAAAAAATAATTTGTATACCCTCAAAACCCACTTTTCGTAAGTTTAGTGGAAAATGTGCAATAAATTAACCTAACACTTAAATAAATAGAGAAAAATAAATATCCACACATCCTAAAATGATGTGGAAATGAGGTGGAAAGTCAACTAAAGGTAAAATTCAAGTTAAAAAATAATGTGGACTCCACCTAAGGGAAATCAAATTCCTTGGAGGGGACCATGAGTTACACTCGGCAAATCACATTTTATTAGGGAGATAGCTTGAGTTTCATGGGTGAGTCATTCTTTGGTCGTATTTGGACTTGGAAATCATTGAGATATGAGTCGAGAGTGGTCTCTTACTACTGTGTTCACACTCATGAATGTCTCTCCTCCAGAAATGCATGGAAGCCTCCAAGGAAATCTTTGGGTCAGCGAGAGAAATTTGAATTGCACGAGGGTACTCTTGGTTTCTCCTCTCAAGAATTCGATTTATCCTTGCGATATTCTCCAAATCCACTTTTTAGATGGTTTTTTCATTTAGATTTCCTCCCAAATTTGTATAAGGAGACCCATTGGGCTCTCATTATGTATTCTAGATACTAGCTATTATGCTTGCGGAAGCATTTCTCCTTTGAACATTTAAAAATATTAATAAAGACTTTAGGTTTCATTCATTAGAATTTATTCCTTCTTGGAGCATGGTATTATATTGTGTTTATTTTCCTTCTATATGTGCTAATTATTTTATGCATCCATATACTTGTAGAATATGTTTTGATATAGATTTATCTTTCATCAATACATGATTTAGAAATTGTTCTCTAGATTTAGATTATCCTAGTAGATTTCATATAAATCTCTAGGCCTCCTTTTCATTGCATATTTTTAAATCTATATGTGGAGCTAACATTTTGATTGAATTTTGTATAAATTAAATTCCTAGTTGGATCAAAGATTAAGTGTGAGGGGAAGTCTTTGGAGAGACAAACCCACTCTTGATATGCTCTTGAAGGAACTCTCATATGTTCTCTAAGCCTCATAGTCTAATCTTACGAGTGGTTTTGTAGGGGTGCTAGCCATATCTTATCTTCAAGTCAAGTTATTTTCAAATTCAAATATATATCATATCTATATATATATATATATCTATATATATAATATATATATATATAGTATATATATAATATATATATATATATAGTATATATATATATATATATATATATATATATATATTTTATTATATTTTTTATTTTTATTTTTTTTTCTGAGTAAGATTAATCCTATTAAAAATAGGAAAACATATTTACATAATGACCGAAGTCATTTCATTGCTCTGATAAGAGCCATCATTCCAGAAAAAACATGAGGCCAAGTGTAGAACCCACAACATGGGGACCCATACAGCAAAAACAAAGGAAGTCCAAAGCCTAATTACCATACTAAACTTAACAGAGGTAAGCCAAAAATCATGACCGAAAAAGAAATAGACCACCGTCAGTGAGAGCAGGCTAATCATCAGGTTGTTCCTCTACAATTCAACACCATCCGAATTCTGGTTCATCAGCAACAAGAGCGGCAAACTAAACAGAAGGTCCAAGGTCAATAGGCAACATCTCCGTATCCTAAGTGCTTCCACCCGAGTCAGCCTGAACATGCTGTGGTGCCATTCCAATTCCAAGCTGGATCGCAGGAGGAGGACCAACAGATACACCCGAGCCTCCCGTATGAGTGTCTGAGCCCTCCATTTGCATTGTCTCATAGAAGACCATGGATATGTGGGCGGTTATCCGAGGCTGGTGCAGAGAGCTATTGAAAGTGAAAATGGCAAACCTTGTCGAAGAGGGAGGCCCTCGAGATTGATTAGAGACGTGACGCCTCCCGTGCCCACTACGGGTGCTTGGATAACGACCCATAAACAATTCATTGGTGGGGGTAGGCGAGTTTGAAGTAGATTCAGTTGGAACACACCGAGGT
Source organism: Pinus taeda (assembly GCA_000404065.3). NCBI lineage: Eukaryota > Viridiplantae > Streptophyta > Pinopsida > Pinales > Pinaceae > Pinus > Pinus taeda. The sequence goes on from APFE030547296.1 coordinate 139,972, forward strand.
TGGACTCTACGACACCCCATTCTTTGAAGAAGACGAGCCATCGAAGAAGGGGCAGAAGAAAGATTACAAACAGGCTCCACAATGGAACCGAGATCCAGCCAGCGATGAGAGGACCAACAGAAATGTGAGGACCTGGGTGAGAGCTATCGAATGCGAGGCGTAATCTGGTGTCTACTCACCACCTTAGACTTGTTCTTCTCAATCTCCCACCCGCCCCAATCAAAGACTGAGCAAAAGATAGAACGGATGAACAGGGGGCCAGAAACTATGAGTGAAATGCTCAAAAGCTGCCTATCAGAGCCAAAAACCTAAACAGAGTCCCAGAGATGATAAACTAACACAAGAACCTCTAGAGTGAAACCCAAAACCCTCTAATAGAAAGAGATGAGCCAGTGGAGCTGCCCTATGAAGGCCAGACACAACGTTCTTGTCAAAGGCCCAGAACCAATAGAAAGAACCAGAAATTGATCAGAGGCGAGGGGATGAGCCTAGAGCAATAACTCACAATGCTTCATCATAAACACAGGGCCATGCCCATCCTTATGTTGGCTAGACCTTCCTCGGAAAACCCATTCATAATTGCAACATTGATGATAGCTGCCATCTCTTGTGGGTAGCAGCGTGCGAAGGAGGTAACCGTTACAAAGGATGCATAGAATGAGCCCGAACGACTTAACATGGGAGTGTAATGGCTTGCATGCCAGGCTCTCCTCCCCTCGTTCGCATTTTACACCTCGTACATGATGGGCAGGTGTCGAGCTGCGTCGCCCCACCCCAGTCCCGTCAAGTTAATTGTCGCGTCAATCACCTGCATCTAGGGGAGCTGTATCTTTTTGAACCAGTATGTTGCATTCCTGGGCTTGATCTTGATTTTTAATGGTGTCAATTGTGCCAGAAAGCATAGTGTGTCTCACTTCCACCCCCAAGTTAGCTAGGAGATCAGCAACCTTGTTACCATCCCTCTTGATATGATTAAAGATAATGACTTGATTGTTGTGGAGATGGTGTTCTATGGCTTCCAACCTGGCCTCAAGCCTCCAGCTATTGGCTATTTTCCTCGCATGAGTCCGTTTCGAAGTTGTTTAGCCATGTTGATGAGAATTTTGGAGTCCCATTCAATTTCCAAGGGCTGTAAGTTGAGATCCCTGGATAGGAGAAGCGCTTGCCAAAGCCCCTCCAATTCTGCTGAGTTGTTAATGTCCCAACCTATCCTCCCAAAGTAGATAAGGATTTGAGATCCTTCATGGTTCTGAATACACCCCTAAAACCTGCATTTCTGGGATTGCCCTTGGAAGTGCCATCAAAATTGAGCTTGATTGTGTTCTTTGTGGGAGGGGTCCAAGAGTCCTTCATACTGTTGTTACGCATAGACAGGGTGGGGGAGTGAGTTCCCTGCGGGAAATGCAAATTCCAGTTTGCCCAAATGGCCTTCTCATTAGCTGTAGAGGGAAGGTCGTACTGTGCCCAGTTGCCAAGCGCCAAGGTCTCCTGGAGGTTATGGCAGAAGTTGCTCCATACAATTTCTAGCAGAGAACTTTGATCCTTGAATATGCGCTTGTTCCTCTCTTTCCATAGAGTCCAGAGGAGGAGACCAGGGATTATTCTCCATAAGTGATTAAGAATTCCAGTTTTGTGGGGTTTATGTTGCCACTGGAATAGTGAGTCGAGGATGTCTTTTGACCCTCTGCAATTTCGTTGACATCGAAAGCTGGCTTTCCCCCACAATTGATTGGCAAGAGAGCATGAGTCTAGGAGGTGCTGGAAAGTTTCCTCCTGGTTTTTACAATTAACGCACATAGATGGTCCATGAAAGTTCCTACGTTTGAGATTGTCCCATGTGAGGATTTTTTGGTGCCCAACCAACAAGAGAAAAAGAGAGACTTTGGGCCAAATTCTTGAAAACCATATTCTGCTCCAAATGGGATCTAGGGTCTCCAAATCTAAGCAAATGATCTTGTAAGCCTCTTTTGTAGTAAAGGCTCCCTTGGGCGTGTATCCCCATTGAAGGATGTCCTTGTCCTCCAAGTATCTGATTTGTCAATTTTGGGGCTCCCTCTCCAGAAGCTACTGAGTGTGGTGATCTGCGTTCTCAATTATTTGATTGATATGCTTGCATTGTCTGTATCCCTGTTCTGTTTCCTAGATCCAATTCTGCCATACCTCTTCTTGTAGCTACCCTTCCCTGAAGTGGTGTGGATTCTGTTTAAGGGTATTTTGGAGCTTCAGTAGTTGATTCCACTCATCCATCCAGAACCACGCTGATCGTCCATTTCTCGCTTCCCAGAAACTATGTTGCTGGATCATTAAGTAATGTTGTTTAGCAGCATTCCATATTAGGGAACCTTTCACTGTGGGAGTGTATTTGATCAGATCTTTCGGTAGTCTAAGGTTGGCATATTTGGTAGTCCAGATGGTTCCCCAGGGCTTTTTGGGTGCCTTTATCCATTGCTACCAAATTTTTGCACACATGATTGTGTTGTTGTGATTGGGGTCCCTTAGACTGATGCCCCCTTTTTCTTTAGGCTTACAAACTGTGGTCCATTTTACCAAGGCCCATTTGCGGTTGGTGCTAGTGGCGGCCCAGAGGAAATAACGCTGAAGGGCCTTTATTTTTTTTATTACCCATTTGGGCACTGCCAAGATTGAGAAAAGATAAAGAGGCATAGCTTGAAGAACTGCTTTGATTAGCACCAAGCGACTAGCAATGTTCAGAGTTCTATGAGTCCAGAGATTTAGGCGAGATTCCAGCTTCTCAAGGAGCATATGCTAGGAAGCATGCTTTAGGGCTGAAGAAATGAGGGGGGCTCCAGGGTATTTAGAGGGGAGAGATTCTATGGAGAAGACTAGGATACGAGCAATGAAAAATTGGGTGACAGGGGGGGTATGGAAGAAGTAGATTTGAGATTTAGCCTTATTGATACTGGTGCCTGAAGCTTCTCAAAAATCATTCAACAGGAATTTAAAAAGAGAAGCTTCCTGAATGGAGGGTTACCCAAAGAGCATATTATCGTCCACAAGTTGTTGGTGAGATATAGCTGGCAAATTGTGGATGGATAAGCCTTTGAGTTGCCTGGAGAGGAGGGCTTGCTTAATGTGACGACCCAGGCCTTCAGCCATTAGCACAAAAAGGAAAGGGGAAAGAGGATCACCTTGCCTGATAGCTCTGGAAGGGCTGAAAGGATGGGAGGGGATGCCATTAATGAGGATGGAGAAGAAATTAGAAGAGATAAGGCTCATCACCCATCACACCCACATATGCTAGAAACCAGAAGTTGTTAACATCTTTTGTATATAATTCCAGTTGAGCTTATCAAAAGCTTTTGAGAGATCAAGCTTGAGAATCATACCTGCTTGTTTGGAGTGCTTGAGGGAGTGTATGATTTCATGAGAGAGGATGATGCCATCCAGAATCTGTCTACCTTCCACATAGCTCGACTGTTCCCGCGAAATGAGAAAGGGTAGTAACGGCTTTAACCTATTGGCGATTACCTTGGATATCACTTTGTATATGACATTACAAAGTGCTATTGGTCGAAATTTGTCCGGGGTTCTGGTGATCTCTTCTTTAGGGATTAGTGCAATGAAGGTAGAGTTGAGAGAGGGTAAAAGCCAGTGAAGGGTACGTGACTCCTCCATCACTAGCCAGACTTCTTCTTTTATCAGTTCCCAGAAAGTGTGGAAGAATGTTGTGGTGAAGCCATCCGGGCCATGGGCTTTCCCTCCCTTGAGTTGGTGCATAGCTGCGTCCACCTCCTGTTGCATGATAGGGCATAGAAGGAGTTCATTATGCTCCGTTGTAATGATTTGGGCAAATTGGTGATTACTTTTTCTATAGCTGACCTCCTCTCCGCTTGGGGCTCTTGATGAACCTGCTAGAAGTGTCTTAGGAACTCCTGCTCTATCTCAGCATGATTTTCCACTCTCTCCCCATCTGGATTCTGAATGAATGAGATGGTATTGTGCATTCTTCGCTGAATTGTGGTGCGATGGAAGAATTTCGTGTTCCTCTCTCCTTCTTTCAGCCATCTAATCCTAGACTTTTGCCTCCATAGAATTTCCTCCTGCCTCCTTCTTTCCTCCAGTTGGTTATGAATGCACTGTTCCTGATCAAGGGTCTCTTCGTTGTGTCCTCCTGAGATGATTTGTTGTTGGAGTTCTACTATTTCCTTGTTTAAATCTTGTTGTGCTTGAAAGATGTTGACGTATGTCTCTTTGTTCCAGCACTTGATTTGGGCCTTGAGGAATTTGAGCTTTTGCTGGAATTGAAACATTTTTGAACCAACTAGCGGAGGGAAAGAGGTCCATGCTGATCTGATGAAGTCTTTGAATGCGGGGTGTAAGAGCCAAAAATCTTCAAAGCAAAAAGGTCGCCTTTTCACATCGCTTGGTCTTTGCCATTGGAGGGTGATCGGCCAATGATCCGAGCCTAAGTAATGGAGAATTGATGCCGAGAGGTCTCCTCCAAGATGCACCATATTGTCAGAGATGAGGAATCTATCAAGTTTGGATGCAATTTGTTGCCTTCCCGTTCTTTGATTACTCCAAGTATGCGTGCCATTGCAAAATTGCATGTCAATTAGAGTATTGTTTTGGATGAAATCTTTTAAGTGGGCGTCTTCCTGCTCCAGCTTGGCTTGCTCGCCTTTATTTTCTTCTAGCTTGGTTATCATGTTATAATCGCCCCCCATGATCCACAGAGGGTGGACTCTGTTGATATTGAGCTTTGCGATTGTGTTAAGAAATGCTATTTTTTGCTAGCTACCTGCGAGAAATAAACGTTGGTTAGATGACCATGAACATTGGTGCCTAAAATGTGAAAGGTGGCTTGAATCATGTGATGAGTTGCACGGATGTCTGTCAGCCCAATCTCTTGAGTGTTCCATGGTATAGCCAAACCTCATGAAGCCCCTGTGGTGTCGACTGCTAGCGAGTGACAATCTGGTCGTGCCCTAGAAAGAATGTTCCCAGGAGTGATATTGTTACGCCTCGTTTCTTATAGAAAGAAAATTTGCGGTTGCTCCTGCTTTATCATGTTTTTTATTAGTCTGAGTTTCCTGGGGCTACTAAGCCCTCTTCTATTCCATGAGATAAGCTTCATGATTCACTAATGTGGGAGGGCTTGTGGTACTTAGTTAACTTAGCATACCTGCCTGAATCCATTAGAATTTTCCCTAGTGCAATGGTTCACTGGAGATCTGTTCTTCTCCCTCGCTTTTTAGAGTCTTTAGGGGGTAAGCCACCATCCCAATGACTACCCGGTTGGATGCCAAGCTGCTACTGCTGGTAGGTGCTGGAGATGATGACTTCTAGTTTGTTGATCTGGAGCTTTGGTATCTTATCATAATCCCTTTTTTTGCAGATTTACTAAAGTGCCAGGATGTCAAGACCATTTAGGTCAATGCTTTCAGGTTCTTCCTCCATTTTTTGTACCTAGTTTTCCTCATCTATAATGAATGTTGGGCTTATGGATTAACTGGGAATGTCATCAACTTCCATTTCTTTTGCTTTTCTGTCTGAGATCTTGCTGGCCTCCTTTGTGGAATCCAAGGAGGTGATAGGGAAGAGGGGCATGGGGGGGGAGCCGGAGGGGTGAGGGATAGGAGAGGAGGAAGAGGGCTTAGGATTGGGTGATGAATGCAGAAGATGGTTGGATGAGGGGTTAGCAAGGACCTTAAAACTATTGCTTGTTGAAGGAAGGGAGGAGGCGTCCTACTGGTGTTTTTTCCCTGAGGAGGATTTCTTGTGAGTTCTCTTACGGTTGGAAACTTTAATGAAACCATCTTGATCTGGCTTCTCTAAGGGAGCAACATTTTGGGAATTGATATTTAGAGGACAATATCTAAAGAGATGCCCCAAAGCATGGCACCTTCGGAAGCACAAGGGAACATGTTCATAATCCAAAGGTTGAACCCATTCAAAATCATCATGAAGAAGAATTACCGAGTCCGGGAGGGGTTTGTCTGGTCACATGGAGACACAAATATGGGCATAGGAAGTGTATCTGCGTAGCTTCGTTTCCTCCTCCGATTTTACAAACTCCCCCAGTCCATTTCCTGTGTCTTTGAGTGAATCTTCATCCCAATATTCCACCGGAAGCGAGTACATCCTGATCCATACTGGAGCCCAGCTGAGGTCCTCCTTGTCCAGGTTAAATCTTTCCAACCATGCTCTTAAGTACAGGCCTGCTAAGTTGAAGAAATAGGGCCCTTCATCCATCATTTGATTTTTGTCTTCTATGCAAAGAAAGATCACAGTAAAGAACCCTTTTTGTCCTAGTTGCAAGGTGACATGGCCTTTAGGCTTCCATTTGGCTGAGATCCAACCTTGCAGTGCCTTTTCTGTCG
>APFE030547296.1:147099-157161 GCA_000404065.3 Pinus taeda
TCATGCAACAATTATCCCTTAAATTAAGGAGTTTATCCCTTAATTAAGGAGATAAGATTGAGGTATATTTGAGTTGTAATTAGTTAACTCAGTTTACTAAGTTAAGTCCAGTTAAATAAATTCCCAACTGTTTGAGGAGCTAATTGTGAGTTATCAATCAGTTGATGCATGCGTGCACTCAACCAATGTACTCTAGATAACTGAAGTTTCCGTCATCAGAAGCTCATCCATGTCTATTCTAAGAAATACCTAGTTGAGCTAAATGTCAAGGATAGTGTACTATCAGTTGCATGTGTTTTCCTATAAAGAAAACTCATGCATGCAGAAGGATTAAGGTTCCTTGAGCATTGCATAGTTCTAACAGTGTGTTAGATTGGTGTTCCACTTGGTAAGGTGAGAATCATCCACTAGGAACAATGCAAGGAAATAGGAGCTTGGAGGGTAGGGGAGAAGGCTTGTGAGAGGCCAGGATTGCCTGTGAGCATCCGTGAGGATTGTACTAGGAGCTGGATAGTTGTGTGAGCTAAGTCTTTGTATAATTCTTATGTATTTCCGCCTTGTATGATAATACAGATAGTGGGGTTTTTAGCTGAGGCTTTCCCCAAAGTATTTTCATGTGTATTGTGCAATTTATTCTTCTTCTTCTAGTTATATGTGTTCAAATCGATCTTTAAGCTTCCACAAATTGATAATAGAAGTAGATTATAGTATTTTTCTTTGGTTATATTGCATTATCAAGTTAATCTACAATCAATAGTAGTGGGAGGAATCAGTGATATTGATGCAATCATAGATCAAAGTGATAGAGGCTAGAGCAGTCAGATACTGAAGAGTGTAGTGAAGGATTGACAATAGTGTAGAAAGGAAGAGTCAACACAAGCGCAAAGTTTTCAGTTGATAGAGGCAATAGCAGTCAGAGATTTTGATGACAGAATCATCATACTGATTCAGGTTGGATGTTTTTTTTTTTGTTTCTGGAGTTGTTGGAGAAACAACACTAGAGAGAAGTGTCGAATGCATAACATTCCAAAGGTTCACCACCGGGATCGAGTTGAATTCCTTTCTTGTTGAGAGAGAGTGTTGAAAATAACAACAATAAATGATAAAAATAGAATCCAGATATTCCAATTTTAGTTTTTCATTGAATTAAAATTGTGAATTAAAATCGAATTTAGTCTTACCAGCTACTTGGAAATAATTAATTAATTCGATTTGAATTAATTAGTTCAAGAAATTCAAGTTAGAAGCCTTTCTGAAGTCATGCAACAATTATCCCTTAAATTAAGGAGATGATCCCTTAATTAAGGAGATAATATTGGGTTATATTTGATTTGTAATTAGTTAAATCAATTTATTGATTTAAGTCTAGTTAAATTAGCTCCAAATTGTTTGAGGAACTAATTGTGAGTTATTAGTCAGTTGATGCATGCATGCGCTCAACCAGTGTACTCCAGATAACTGAATATTCCCTCATCAGAAACTCATGCATGTCTATCTGAGAAAGACCCAGATGAGATAAATGTTAAGGATAGTGTACTATCAGTTGCATGTGTTTTCCTATAAACAAAACTCATGCATGCAAAAGGATTAAGGTTCCTTGAGGCATAGTTCTGACAGTGTGTTAGATCAATTTTCCACTTGGTGAGGTGAGAATCATCCACTAGGAATGCAAGGAAATAAGATCTTGGAGGGTAGGGGAGAAGGCTTATGAGAGGCTAGGATTGTTTGTGAGCATCTGTGAGGATTGTACTAGGAGATGGCTAGTTGTGAGAGCTAAGGCTTTGTATAATTCCTATGTATTTCCACCTTGTATGATAATACAGATAGTAGGGTTTTTAGCTGAGGCTTTCCCCAAAGTATTTTCATGCGTATTGTGCAATTGATTCTTCTTCTTATGGTAATATGTGTTCATATCGATCATTAAGCTTCCGCAAATTGATTGTAGAAGTAAATTATAGTATTTGTCTTTGGTTATAATGCATTATCGAGTTAATCTACAGCTAGATTTTCTACATGGCCTTAGAGCGAGAATTTTAGAGAATTTGTAGAATTTCTACAAAAGAGTCTTAAATTTTGTGCTTGATTGTTTCAAATATTTTATTTAAATATTTTGATGATGGCTAAGCAAAGACGAGAGTTTACTCACACTATTTAGCTTAGCTCTTGTGAAGTAGATTGTACATACACATTTCATTTTGTTGATTTTCCACTAACATTTGACTTGCCTTGCATCCATTGTTTGAACTGTTTTCTAACTCCTTTGTGGTAGATTTGAGGAGAAAGTGCTTGATGCTTTTGACAAAAAAAAAATTCAAGGCCTTTGACCACAAGTTAGTAGACCCAAATAAACAAAGTTGTGAGCCTTTGGAGAGTATTTTTCTGCAATTCCAAGTTGTACTTGAGGGCAACATCACTCTTGGTTTCAGGAGGCTCATCCTCCATTATCTAAGAAAAATTTCCCACACTCTTTGATGTTGATTTGTTGTTCCAAGAATGATACTTTGTATCTTTTTATTTTAAAAAGTTTCATTTGTAATTGTGGTTGCCAAGTTTTACCCCTTTAAGGGGGGAGTTGTAGTTGTTATACTTCACACTTTTGTGAAGTATCCCCTTACCTCATTTGCCATCCTTTGAGAGGCTTCTCTTCATTGTAACAAAACCATAGTAAATTCATTTTTTCTTGGCTTGAGTTAGCTTAGTAAATTCTATCATGGTATCCCACATCCTCATTTATAAGGAGGGATCTATTGGGTGGATTAATTTGCATGTTATAGTTCCTAACTTTCACATCTAGTTTACTTGTGTGCATATTTAATTTGCTAAGATAATTCACATATGGTTAACCTTTAGAATTAAAAAAAAACTCATATTTACTTCTAATTTGCAAAATGGGATTATCTAGTTGACATTTTTATCTTTCAAGTTATTACATTGTACAATTTACTTGTTGTTCAAACTACAACATTTGCAATATTTCATTTGAGAAACTCACTTTATGTGCTTTCAAGTACTTTACATTTGTGAGATTTGATTTGTTCACCACTACAATTCCATTGTTTGGAAAATTGTTTCATAAGTAGTTCAGATAAATGCTTCTTTATCTTGTGTCAAATTGATCTTATATATTATCTTGATGATTTTTTTCTTGGAGCATGTTGTAGCTATTTTACCTTGAAGCAATTTGCAATTTCAGAAGCAATCTATGAAGCACATGACTACATGCAAGCTTTTTAAGTAACATTTGAGTTAGTAACACTCTAATTTTCCCATTTGAATATATTGGTGCAATTCACTTAAGCACTATCTCTTATTTTTGAAGCATTCCTATCAACACTTCTCTTCGGAATCAATGACTTTTAAGCATTTCATTTAGGCTCTCTACTATAGAATTACATATTTATAACCTACCTCCAAGCATAAAATTGGTTATATAGATATAATAGGAATCAACAAGACATTGAAATATATGAGTGAATAAGCAAGGAATTGAAATATATGAATGTAAACATAACACAAAAAATATAGAAAAACAAGATACTCATTGTGTTAATAGAAATAGGAGAGAGTTTATAGACATAAATAGTAGTTGATCTTGTAGATGTATCCCCAAGTAGATTTATCCTTCCTTGTCACAAATCACACCTCAAAATCAACCCTAATGCATGAAGATGATGACACCTTTAGACTCAAGGTAGCAGCATAAGGGCATACTCAATCTCCAAAAGCCAACCTTCATGCTATGGATGGTAGTAAATTTATAGGAGAGGGATGGTAGTTTAGGATTTACCATAATGGGCTTGAGATCCACATATGATGGGAGGATGTGCTCAAGGGATAAGAGGTGAAGTATCCAAGGTAGGATCAGATAGGTTTTGAGCTTCCTATCCATGGTAAATGGTTCAAACAACCATTGCAATATTCTAGAAGAGGAAGCTTGAGAATTATTTTTAATTATCCCAAATTTCTAGAATCAATGCACCTACTAAAAGGAGACACTAGTGTTGACCCACGTTGGTGTAGAAGGGAGAATCCAATGTTTAACACAAGTGGCTAAAAGGACATGATGCAATGGGGAAAGAAACATTAATTTTAAGCAATTAATCCCAGAAACTCAAACATTTTGGAAAGGTCATGCTTAGGGCTTTGTGAAGAGATGATGACAACATGTTCACCATTGTTGATTGATCTAGTTTGAGGATTATGGACCAGATGTTAAAAAATGTCCTATAATAGCCACAACTTCCATGTTCAAAGACTTGGACTAGATGGGTAAAATGTGTTTGTTATGCATGGATGTTAGTTTCCTATGTGATTGTTATGCATGCATTGTAATAGTCATTATTGTGCTTTTGTGCTATCATCATGTTGATGTTGGAATGACTGATATGTTGATTTAATTATAATAATGGAAATATTTTTGCAGACGAGATAGCCTCCCCTGAACTTCACTAAGGTATGTTTGATCATGTTTATACTTGGTTTACCTAACATGGTATGTTTGTAGGAAGAATATTAGAGATGACAAGAAATATGGTGGAATATAATTCATGTGATTCTCCCTACAGATTAGATGAACAACATGGTGACGAGTACTCCCCTGACATAATAGATACATTTATAATTTTGGAAGCAGAGATCAGATGTTGTAAGGTAGATAATAATATGATCATTCAATCAAGAGGAATTTAATACAGTAATCCTTTAGAGTCTATCATATTTGTAGAGATAGGGTTTGTTTACAATCAGTCATGAAGAGGAGGAAAGGACCAAGGGGTCATATTGAAGTAGGTCTCAATCAGGATACAAGTTTGATAGGGATGACACAGTAAGAGATGGTACGTTCTTCGATACACCTAACATGAGGGGTAATGACCGTGGGTTTTATTCTAGTTCTAGTTTAGAGAGACATCATCATCATCATCATTGTCACCATCTGTATAAGAGAAGTAAGAATAAGTACTTTCTAGAGGAGTTCAAGAAATCAGATCCTCCTACATTTAATGGATAAATGAAGAAGTCACCTGATGTAGAAGCTTGGTTGCTTGGGATGAATAAGCTTTTATGGTTGCATGATTATTCATAAAATATGAAAGACAAGATAGCTAATTTCCATCTTAGAGGAAAAGTAGAGATTTGGTGTGAAGCTTTCGATAATTTAATAGGCATTCAGGATGAGGAGTTGACTTGGAGTGAGTTTGAGAGACTTTTCAAGAATAAGTATCTATTGGAAAGATACTACATTGATAGGGAGTATACTAGTAGATTCTTGGAGTTGTTGAGATATGCACCTTATCTTAAGGAGGAGAAAGAAAAGATTCAGAGATTCATCAGTGGGTTTCTGGTATCATTCAAATAAAATATTGAGTTTGATGATCCTACATCGTTGGCGGAATCCATCATAAATTTGAAGCATTGTTATGAGCAATCAAAGAGCAAGAATGAGTCTAAGCAGGATTAGAAAGGTAATGAGAATAATAAAGGAAAGTGAGCTAAGAAGAGAGGAAAACCTTAGGATATATATGACAAGGATAAATTAGCATCATACAAGAATTTTAATGCAGTTGATAGAGGACAAGGATTTCATTCTAAGGAGCAGAGAAAGGGTGATGGCAAGAAGCCTTTACAGTGTTGTAATTGTGGCAAGGATCATTGTAGGGGAGATTTTAGCCAACATCGAGGTGGAAGATTGCAGATTTACAGTGATAAGGAGGCAAAAATAGTTGGGGATGTTAGATATATTACTCCTCAGATTTATGAATCATTGGATAATAGGCAGGTTGATGAGTCAAGCATCTATTATCGAGATGGAAAGTAAGCTTTGTGATCAATTTTTTTTTCTATTTTGATTGACCTTGGATATAAATATAGTTATATTAGTCTTGACCTGGCAGATAATTGTTTCTTAAATAAATAATTGCATGCAGAGTCTTGGTTGATGTAGTTCACTATAGGTACTAAGAAAAGAGTGCACCATTGGGTAAGATCTTGAGAATTTGAGCTTAATGGTATGCCTACATAAGCACATCTGAATGTACTTCCATTAACATCATAAAATATGATTCTAGGTACAGATTGGCTGTACATTCATAGGACTAAGGTGAAATTCTATGATAAGGCTACTTAATGTATGAATGATGATGGAGAGAAGAGAATATTACAGGGAAAGTAGAAGCCTACATCAATGGGAATGGTTACATTTCTTCAGGAAAAGTGCAGTACTAGGAAAGGATGTGTATTGTTTGCAGTTCATATTTTCAGTGGTAAAGGTAAGGATGTTAAGGGTGTAGAAGTCTCGAGGAGGTATTTGGTTTTGCAGCAGTTTTAGGATGTATTTCCAATGGATATCTCAGCATTAACACTTCATAGGGAAGCAGAATTCTCTATTGATTAGATACTGGGAGCATCACCAACACCAAAGGACCTGTACAACATGAGCACTTCAGAGTTGGTATAATTGAAGTTACAGCTTAACAAAATGCTTGATAAGGGATACACTAGGCTTACTATGCCACCTTCAGGTGCACCATTATTGTTTGTGAAGAAGAAGGATGGTACTCTCAAGTTGTGTATTGATTACAAGCAGTTGAACGAGGTAATGATTAAGAGTAGGTGTCATTTTTCATCTATTGATGACTTGTTTCATTAGTTGGAGGGAGAAACAATGTTCTCAAAGATTAATTTGAGATCAGGATAACATTAGGTATGCATCAAAGAAGAGAAAATATACAAGACAACTTTCCAAACCAGGTATTGCCATTATGAGTTTGTTGTGGTTCATTTTAGTTTGACTAATCACCCATCTATTTTCATGTGTTTGATGAATAGTCTGTTATGTCCTTATATGGATAATTTTTTGATAGTATTCATTCATGACATATTGATATATTCTAAGAATGAGGAAGAGTGTGTAGAAAATATGGCAGCAATGTTAAGAATGTTGAGAGAGTATGTTGTATGCCAAAATTAGTAAGTGAAGTTTCTTCTAGACAAAATTTCATTAGTTGGGGCATGTGGTTTCCAAGGAAGGTATAATAGTGGACCTGAAAACTATTAGAACTACCATTGAGTGAGAAAAATCTCCTAATTTGGATGAGTTCAGATCAATTATGGGATTAGAAGGTTACTACAAGAGGTTCATCAGGACCTTTGCAAAAATTTCCTATCCTATTACATATTTGCAGAGAAAAGGAAATAATTTTGAATGGACAAAGGAATATGCAACTAGTTTTGAGCAGTCGAAGTAGTTGCCTACAAACTCTTTTGCTCTAAAGATTGCAGATCTAGATAAAGAGATTATGTTATGTACAAATGCTTGTAAGAGAGAAATTGGTGGATTCTTGAAGCAATAGATCCAAGCGGTATGCTACGAGTCAAGGTAACTAAATGAGCATGAGAAGAATTATTTGATGCACGATCTTGAATTGGAAAAAATAATTCATGCATTGAAGATGTGGAGACACTATCTTCTTGGCAGGAGGTTTTTGTTGATGAGTGATCATAGTGGGTTGAGGTACTTATTTGACCAATCTAATTTGCATGCGAAAAACGCTAGGTGGTTGTCCATGCTCAATGAGTTTGATTTCAAGATCAAGTATAGTAAGGGAAAAGAGAATAGGGTTACAGATGCTCTTAGTAGAAGAATACAGGTAAATAAAATTGCATCTATGCATTCTTATGGGATAGACTTGCAAGAACAGATCTTGTAGGCAAGCTATTATGATGACAGGTACCAATAACTTTCGTATAGGTTATAGCAGCAAGGTATAGGTGAACGAGATGTGGATTATCACCCTATGATAGATGGTTTGGTTAGATGTAACAACCCTGGTGAAAATTCCATGTAATAAAAGTTAATAAAGGAAAAACAATAACCATGATTGATGTGACACTTGTTCCAAGCTAAATGTGGGGAAATAAATCCTAGTGTGGGTGTTCATTTGGTTATTAATGGCTAACGAAATTGACAAAGGCAATGGTTAAGGCTTTGGAAAGGAAAAATGACATTTTGGGCACATTTATTTATGAAAATAATGGGAATTAGGAGAAAAGGAAGGTTAAAGGTCACATGTTGCATGTGAGGAGGAAATTAAAGGACAATAATGGAAAATGAAGAAAATAGAGGCCTTATTCATAAAAAAGCTTATGAGGGTGAGTTGGTAACCTTCTGCCAGTTCAGTTTTGTAGCTCTCTCATTATTCTCTCTCTCATACTATAGGATACTTAGAGTTTTCTTGGAGCACTCTTGGAGGGTGTGGCATACTTGGAATTTTGGAGCAAGTAGGAAAAGGAAAAGAAGTAAAGTGCAAGAGGACATCAAGATCAACATCTATAGTTGTTATATGGGATTACCATTCTAGACAAAAGTATCTCCCATAGGTCTTTGGCTAACCTACAACAACAGAAAGACAAGGAACACAATGTTTTTCCTTAAATTAAATAGATGACAGAGTCAGGCCTACCTGGAATCCTTCATACGGTTCACTCCTTCATTAGCTTGGAATCTCCTATCCCAGCTCCGCTTAGCAAAATTCGAACCTGCATAGTCAAATAACAAAAGCCAAGAAACAATGAGGTCTATGTAATATCATCTAAGTACTTCATTCAATAGATAAACATGGTATTGAAATAAGTTAAAAAACATCACATATAGGAAAACAATGAATTATTTGCATTACTATAAATGGAAGGAGATTACAACCATAAGTAGTAGTTGATCTTGTAGAAGATCTCCTCCAAGTTTTTGACTTGTCCTTTCCTTGTCACAATATGCACCTCCAATCACCCTAAATGCATGGAATGCTAACCACTCAATACAACATCATAGGGTGAAATCACTCTCCAAAATACAACCCCCAACCACATAGAAGGTTTGGAATATATACAAAAGTATGGTAAGTTTGGAGTTTTTATCCAATTACCAATATAGGGTAAGAGATCCATCTTTTATGGATTGATAGGATCAAAGGATAAGTGGTGAAAATACCGATGTAGGGATGGATAAGATATGAATGTTTTATCCAAGGTAAGTAATTGTAATAAGTTATGGAAACTCCTGGAAGGGGAAGCTTCTTGAATCCCGATCATTCTCCCAGATTTCCAAAAACAATGCAGGTGCAAAACGGAGAAACCTACTGGCGACCCACACAGGCCAAAGTGGAGCAACCTACTGGTGAATGCACCCTAATAGGCTTATAAGGAACATTGGTCCTCAAAATGGCTTAGTTGAAGAAATTTAGGGCTCAGACTTTGGGGAATGAAAGGTATATGCGTAGGGCCTTGTGCAAGATGTTGACAAGGGGGAATAGTATGTTGATTGATCCGATTAGGAGGCTCATTGATCAGATGTGAAAAGATTTCCTATAATAGAATTCCCCCTAAAGTGAAAGGTCAGAGACAATGATTGATGGCAGAAGTGCTTGACCTTGTGACAAGTAGGGATCAA
This sequence comes from Pinus taeda, assembly GCA_000404065.3. Classification (NCBI taxonomy): domain Eukaryota; kingdom Viridiplantae; phylum Streptophyta; class Pinopsida; order Pinales; family Pinaceae; genus Pinus; species Pinus taeda. Next base: position 156,542 of record APFE030547296.1, read on the forward strand.
GGAGAACTGACGAGCTTCATATATTACAATACATTTACAACATGACATCTTTGTTTCCTAAGGGAGGCATACCCATACTCAGATCATAAGATAACATAACATGTACAATGATAAAATGATGCATCCATATATGAATTAGGTGGACCCATGACTAGATGACTGTTATATTATCACGACCATCATACATTGTGATATTTGTATAATCCTAAAATCACATTTTGGATGGCAGAAACTAGATCTGGGGTCTTCTATCTTGTTCACAGAACTAACCAATGGACGAGTCTAACTATGTGAATCAATGAGCTAGAGTCGAACATGGTAGATACCATTTGATTATCAACCAATGATATAAGTCGTTATAAGTCGTTAACAGACAAAAAAGAAGCCATTGATGATGTTAATGACTCTCAAGGTACTACAATACAACAGGGAAAATTTTAAGAACACCCCCTAATTTTATAAATATAATAAATGGGCGAATATTCATGGTATATAGGAAAAATGGAAGGCGATTTTATCAATAATATAATATGTATATATAATTTTTTGGCGAATCTCTCACGAGACATGGCGAATATTTTACTCAATTATAAAATCTTGTAAGATCTTGGTATTACCAT
>APFE030547301.1:0-14681 GCA_000404065.3 Pinus taeda
TTCATATTGGATAATGTACAAGTTTTTTTTAAGAGTTTGAAAATCTATGGAATGGAAAAGTATTGATGTAATAGAATGAAATATAATGCTTAGTAAGAGGGTGATGTGTGATTTTTTTTTAATAAAAAAATAATAAATAAACATGATTGGTTAGTTTTAATTATCTGATTATGTTCGTTAGCTTAGTTAATATTACAATGGACTATGTACAATATATAAAAATACTTTTCTGGCATTGCTCTCTGACTTCCAGTAGTTCAGAGGATGGCACCTTAACTCGCAGCTCTGTGATCTGTAGGTTTAGCTCCAATTGAACCCTTGCGGCCTCCTCCTAGGTTCTGAGAACTCCAGCTACTAGTTTATGAATATTTTCCATGGTGGGGAGTGCCACTGGCACGACCAACTCTGGAATGTTGCTACAGGCCTCCCCCACTACTTGTTCTAAGCCCTGGCTTTAGGCAACCAGGCTGTCGTGTTGCAGGGTGAGCTGTTTGAAGTTTACCTTCTGCTCACTCAAGACTTGGAGATCGCAACCCTCCTTGGTGCGAAGCGCACTAGTGACCCCATCCTACAACTAGTAGTGGGTTTCTTTAGGAAGGGAAGCCAAATTCAATCCCTAGCCCCTCATGTCACCTTCAGCTTCTACGAAGGCAAAGCCTTTTGGTAACATCAAGGTGTTTATTATGCATGTGCACACCATATGCTCAGCTCTAGATATATCTTTTACAAGGTGCGGTGTCATCAATCATGGTGGTCACACTTGTAATGCCTGCAACTACTCTCTGAGCACCCCCAACATAGTTTTCTGCTCCATCATCCACTCTTCCAGAGCATCCTTAGTGACACCATGAACATGTTTCCTACTGTCAATAAGGTTTCCCTCCACAATCTTCATTGTCTTTGTCTTTTTGTGTGTGGGTGGCTGCTCCTGGTCGTGCGGCCTCCTGAGTTGGGTCACTTTTGTTGTAAGGTCCATGCATTCCTACGTCTCTACCTCCCCCTATATGTCATGCTTTGTGGACATTTCCTAACCTCCCTCTATCTCCTCAGTGGGTGCGGTTGTGGTTTGTACCATTGCTCTATTTCTGTTGCCTCATCCACCTTCTGCTACGTCACTGCTTCCTATTCTTGATGCTTTATGTCCGCCGACTTTGCAACGTGCAACCTAGTCTCCCTCTTCTTCTGTTGTGCTGTGATCTTTTCCAGTTCCACCAAGTCTGAGGCATGCCACTCTGGATACCATGATGCCATTACCTTGAATATTGCATCATTTGTCGCAATGAACGATAGCTTTACCCACTCTCAGGTTGGATCCTTGCACACTCAGATATACAGGTTATGCATATCTTCCTTGAATTTTGTTGCGCTTTGTAAACTGTTATATACTGTTGGTGACAAGCATGGCTTGTGGTTGATCCATGTTCATAAGCTTGCCTCTATGAATGTCCAAAACACTTTTATCTCCCGAATCCTTGTCGCATCTTTCGTTGCCCAATGTGAGGAGTACCTCATGGTCTCGGGTATGTTCCTCTCAATGGTGGGAAATTGGCTATCCATCGCTAGCTCCCCAGTAACTAGCAGGATGGATAAGAGAAACCACATGAAATGGAAGGTCTTACCCTGCTCCTGGGCCTCCCTACAATTTGTCAAAAATTCATCGTACATAAATTGCACCCAGTTAAACTGGACCCCTTCTGCACACTGCCCTACCAATGCAATTACAGACGCTGGAACTTCATCTTCATGGCATTTTCTCATGAGCTTGCCGGCCAACAGCTAGGTGGAAATGCACAACCCTTGGCCCTTGATGCTTGCTATTACATACCCCCGCTTCCTTTTATCTATCTTAAATTTGGCCTTCATAGCTTCTGTAAGGCCCAAGTCACTGATTTTTCCTGCGATGTCTACGGGATTGCTTCCTTTAATGGGCAATCATGAAATTCAGTAAATTAGGTCAGTTGTGATGGGAACCGACTCCACGAGCTAAAGATACCCATGATGTACTAGAATAGTAGTTGCCGGATGACAAACATTGTGATGGGAGTGCAATGGTATTGGGGTATCCACTGCAGATGGAGTAACCCAACCTTCTCAACACCATGCAACCATTTCTGTTGCAGTAATTTTTCTGTGGCTAACGGTGGGAACTTCTCACTATCCGCAAGGTTCTAGTCCAAATTTTATATTCAGTACCCATCCCAACGGCAAACCATCAAACCTTATGTCATCCGGAAGAAGCAAGGTATGGAGTGCACTCTTCGTGGCCTCCACATCCTTCAGTATCTTGGCTGCCGCTTTCCATGGGGGAATGTAGGGGGGTAACTCTATCACTGAAGGTACTTGGAGACATTCTCTGCCTCATCGTCCTATGACTCAATTCAGGCTATCAGGGCTTGCAAATCTTCCTCCTGCTCTATTTCAATGGTGATATATTTTCCCTTCTCTGTCATTGACAATTTACTAACTCTTGGGTTTCATGGTGATTCAGACTGGCCCCATTAGTTGTTTATTTTTCTATGGTCGTGGCATGCATGGGTACTTTGGTACCTCTGGTGCACCTGCTACCTCTCCATGCTCCTCCTAGGTCACCCGGGGCTCTGGGGTAACATCCGTGAATTGCACTTTGGTTCTCAACATTGTGTCTATACTTGATTCACTTGGTCACATACTCATGGGTGGCAAGGTAGTTTGGTGCTCGCTGCTCTATACTGGCTCAAATATCAAACAACCGGGTGTTGCTTCATAGCTACCCCACAAAATTTTATACTAACTTTTGAATTTGAACTCGACCACTCCCTCCATGTCTGAGTCAACAATACCTTCTTGGCAGCAGATCATCCTGAATCTAGCTCTTAATTTGTGTCTTACTAGCTTGTTGCTTGCTCCTGCCTGCCTTAAATTAGACCTCTTGTCATGAACAGTGACATCAACGGTCACCTCCCAGCCTACTCATGCAGCAGTGCAACCCCTTATGCACGACTGCGATCCCTGTGACAGACTGGCCCTACGTGGAACCTCCTTTTTGCATAGGTCTCCTGCAGACTTGTTTATAGTCTCGTGCCTTCTTTCAACTTCTTAGAGCACTGAAATTGTGCGTCTTACAGATGGTCAGGTGGTCACACCCCTGGTGTGAGGCTTCGAGTTTCCTCCTAGCCTAGGTTGCGGGCACCCTTCAAATACCCTTGTGTCTGGTAATGCGTTGTGTTGTTCTTTGTGTGGTACGCTACCTTGTTTAGTAAGGTGCAGTTACAACCATGATAGTAGGGTAACAACTATTTCTACAACAGTAGTAGGGTTGGGTGGACTTAATCCTAGAACACTTAGTTTCTTGCGGCTCGCTTGTACGACTTTAGTTTTCAGTTCACTGATTTCTTCGTCTAATGTCCCACTTCTCTTCCTGAGTCAGCCATTCGCACTCGTCACCGAGTTCATGAAGTTTCATGCTCCCTCGCTGAAGGTCTCCTTGCAACTACCTAATTCCTTTACCCAGGTCCTCACGTCCTGTCCCTAACATGGTCTGGGGATTCTTCTTTGTCCTCTTGGTTTCCTCTCTTCTTGACACTATTGAAGTCATTTCTATGCTCCAGTTTTTGCTTATGGTCGTATAGGGCCATCGAACTACTGGTACGCATAGGTCCCAATCCATTTGTCTCACCTGATAAACTCTATTCATGATTCTGCGTAGCTTTTAAAATTCTCCATCACAGGGTATTTGTGGTGTGTGTCGCTTTTCTTGATGCTACGTGAGGTTCTAATTTTTTATCCTTAGCCTGTGATGTGCTTGCCCAGCACTTACCTGCACCTATCGACACAGGGGGACACGCAAACTACTTTGCCCTAGTTTCTCGGCTTGCATTCGATACTGAGGACTGCTAAACCATAAGTGCATCCATTTTTTGCACTCACACTAGCTCCCAATATTCTTCTAGTGTGTCTACCACCATCGTGTGGGTGTCGTATGCAACACGCATTCCATTGCACCGTACCACTGATGTTTTGGTACTAACCTTTCGAATTTGTCTAAGAATTCATCTGCCCATGCCTCCCCATCATATGTTGTTAGTTCCCTTGCTTCGTTCCTCACACACCGCAGTGATCTAATCATCATGTTGCAATTTAGGGTTGTTACTTCGTGCAACTGGCTCTGCCAGCATTATATTTCTTCGCCCAAATCCAAATTACAGGAACTGTCACTCTCCCATGAGATTCTTCCATCTTCAACCGGGTTCACCCAATCCTGGTCTTGTGTCGTTATCTTATACATGCAATCTAGCTCATCGTCGTTGTCATCCTCACGCACAGGTTCACCATAGCACTCTCCTTCAGCTGGATCCAGCAGAACTACTACACGTAGGGACTATTTCTCAAAAATCCTTTTCCGCTTCTTCAAGTTGATGACTCCATTCATATCCTTGGCCTCTCCTATCCCTAACAACGTGGGGTAAGGGTTACTGTCATCCACAATCTCTATTACCTCAAAGTTCGACTGCGTGCTCGCACCTTCAATATCCACTATTACCCCTTGCAATATTCCCATGGGAAATACCTTTTGTTGGTTCACTATCCATAATTGAATACGAGACCACTGTAATGCAGGCCTGCCCATGCATTCCCATGTCTATTTTCGTAACACATTCAGTTCCGAACCCAAGTCTAAGATTACCTAATCGATTTCATACTCGCCAATCTACACCATCAATCTCATTTCCCTCCCGGTGCATGGTGCATGCCTTCCCAGTTTCCAGACTACATGTAGTTCGCCCGACTTCATGCACCTAGCGATCAACTCTTGTAGTCCTTAAACTACCTTATTGTCATGAAACAATTTCATGCATGTCTCTGAAAAGGTAGTAAGCATAGAAGGATACATTCCGGCTCTATTTGATCCTTACTTCCTGAAGTAGAGGCCTCGACGAAGATCTTCTTAGCTCCCATAAACGTCTCCTTTGCATGTTCCAAATCAAACTCAAGTTCCTTTGTAGGAGCCTTGTGAACCCATGTATCTTCCTTAGACTTTCTCCCTTTCTCTTCCCCTATGGTCGTGCCACTTCTGAGCATTGTGTTCACATTGGGGTCTTCTACGCATGGTTCAAACCTCATCATTTGGATACTTTGAGTCAGAGTAGGTTGTAGCACCCCTTTCTCGTGCATTTGTGCAATCGACGTCAAACAATCTACCATTTCATGATCAAATTGATAACAGTACGGACACCATGTTCTGGTTGGGTTCATACAGTCACACGCGTAGTGCCTAGGTCTTCAACAATTATAGTAGATTAACTATCCACACCCTCATCTAGGTCCTGTTCCTCCTCGTTCTCATTTGTGTCCTTGGAATCCACCACGTGCTATTGCTGCTACTGGATCCTGACCTTATGCCTCGATTTGCATCTTGTAGGTAGGTGTTCGATCCATCAACAACTTGTAACTCTGACAGCTTCACTCATCGTGGCCTACTGATACAGAAATTACAAAATAGATTTTGCAGAGTCTGTGTATACTTCTGCAATAGATGACAGTTGTTTGTAGTGTGCTTTCCCCCCACCTGACATATCGTGCACTAGAGCACGGGTGCAGCACTTGGGCCTACCTGAGCCTCTGGTCTCAATGTAATGGGTCCCCCCTCCTGCCAAATAGTTTGCGAATACTTGACAATGACCCTTATCATGGCCCTAGCCTTTACATTTTATGCACCACACTTCTTCCCACGCCTCTAGCCAGGGTGCCCTATCCTGTTTCAAAATTTGCATCTCGAAGCATAGGTTTTGTAGCTGTGCATGGATTTGTTGGATTACCAACCCTAGATCATATATCAGTATTTCATGCAACCTCATCGCCGTTTCCAAGGCTTCTGCCTGGGTTGAGAGCTTCTACTATGACAATGTCATGCTAAGGTGTGGTGTCAAAGACACCACAAACTATACATGGTGCCACGCATCTGTCAGTGTCATATTAGCCTCGTGCATCATACGTTTTAGCCTCTGATCTAGATCCCAGGGGGTTTGACCTAGAAGCATTGCAATCTCCTTAAATTTGATGATCGACTACATTTCAGATTTCATTCATCTAAATTCTCTGTTTAATGCGATCTAGATCTCCACTATTCCTGCATTTGGGTGATCATTTGAGTGCTTGATATACCAAGTTAGCATGTGATCCTATAGCTCGCTTACCAATGTGGCCTTCTTAATGTTGTCATTCGTAACCTTGTGTGCTTCCAACACTACTCTTACTACGAACCAAAATTGATCTGGATCATTGCTCCCTACTCCTTTGAATACAGGCAACTTGATTGCTATTGCCATGCTAAACTGCCAGTTTGGTGGAGGTGGTGTGGGCGAAGATGGAGGTGAAGGAGGTTACGTGATTTGTGGCATAAGTGGGGATGGTAACTGCGGAATGCACTACCTTATCAAACTGACCGCACTCCTATGAGAAACCCAAGCTCGCTCTTCGTTGCTTGCTCATGAAGGTGAAATTAAAGGACTATTTGCTAACCCTTTGATACCTTTGTAGACCTTTCTGCTCCATGTTGTTCCACTCATTAATGTATTCACATCACCCATTTTTCAAATAACAGGATCTCAATCTAGGTATTCAAATATTTGATGTATTTACCTCGCGGTCCCTTGAGAAAACATCTTTTTCCTTCGTTGTAGGTTACAGTCATGTCTATCGCAAATTTAGTGATAAAACCTCCTATTATCCAATCGAGCCAATGGTCTACAGTTCCGTGCGATCTTATCTTCTGATGCCTCTAGCCTGCGCACCAACTCCGGAGTCCACACTATTGGTTTATTGAGCTTATACCTTCCTTGGTTGTCGGCTAACCTCACGATCCAATCACACAACTCTGAAGAGAAGGACACAAAGAAGATCTCGTGGATTTTCATATATACGTAGTGATCTAGCCACCTCTTCTCCAATATTTTTGGGCTTTTGTTTTCCTGTATCACGAACTCGTGAAGCTTCTGATCCAACCAATCTTCAATTTCCTTCTTCGTAGGGTTCTAGTGTTTCAACATAAGACATCCCTTTGGAAGATCTCGGTCTTGGTAACGGAACCATTTGTTGGCTTGTTGGGGCTTGACCCAGGTTCAAAAGTGTTTTAGCCAAACAAATCCAGAAACTACTAGCCCTTTCGGCAATAGTCCACAGACCGTGGAATGAGGTCTCACCCTAGGTAGTATGGGAGGGTGCTAGAACCAGATTTCGCCACCCTAAGGATGTCTTGATGAAATCTAGAAAGTTTGTGAATCAGTCTTACGCACTGAGCTATTTCTGAGTAGCTGCCTATTCACTACAACTACCTTCATGTGACTTGGATGACGAGTGTGACTATTCCTTACCCTTTACTATGTTTATTAGTATTTTAGATCTTGAATTAAATTAAGTGGGCCCAATGCGTTCCTTTACCATTCAACATAAATAGACATGCGCATAATCATAAACTATAAACATCTGCAGAAACAGAAACAGAGCAATAGATATGCGATATTCCAAAACCAACTTATATTTATTAATGTTTTTTCCAATTACAATCCACATCCTACCCTGCGCACAACTGCAAGGGTCCGCGCACATAGCTGCGGACTCTACCAGGCCTCTGTGCACATAGCTGTAGATTCTACTCCTACTACTACCACCTGCAACTCGGACTTACTGACTGAGAGTAACTATTTCATTCAACAACCCATACACTTCAAATCCCAACAAAAGCTTATTAACATTGACTTCTACACTTAGAGCCTTGCTTTATTTATACATTTCCATGGTCCGTGGACCATGGGTAGTCCGACTCACTTTCTACTATATTATTTTTGGATAGACAACCCTTTGACTTGACTCATTAAAACTCACACTCTGCGCGCTTCATGGAGCCTTTACAATACCATTACCCAAAATTGTGGGCATTAAGCCGCAAAAACATTACACCGGGGATCCACTACCGAACACTGACCATTAATAAAGAAAAATTGGAAATCATTTCGGAGAGGGAGGAATCAAAGGCATTCCTTTTGGGATAAAAATTAGATCTCTCTCAGGAGGATTTAAATATTTTGGCTACCATTTGAAGCCAAAAAAATATGAAACTAAGGAATCGAACTCACTAATCAAAAAAATTCCAAAATAGCTAGGCTTATGGGATCATAGGTGGCTCACCCTTGGGGAATGAGTGAAGATGATCGGGGCCATTCTATAAGAAATATCAGTGTACTTGACGCATCTATTTCATCTACCATTGGTGGTCATCCACAGGTTCGACAGAAGCATAACAAAATTTCTTTGGGAAAGTGTTGGTAATAACATGAAATTCCATTTAATTAGTATCAATTATATTACAATAGAAATTATGATGGGTGGCTGGGGTATAAGGGATACTATATATTTTAAAATTTCCCTTCTTTCCAAGAACCCGTGGAGGGTTTTCAATGAACAAAACATTTGGCAATAAATTATTCGAGAAAAGTACCTTCATCACTTAAGTGTGGAGGATTGGGTAGCATCTGGGGCTACTTCAAAAACGAAAGCATCATACATATGATGTAGCTTGATGCTTGGTACACCATGGCTCTATGGTAATTTGTGTTGGTAGGTGGGAAGTGGTGATAAGGATTTTAATTAGATTAGATGTAATAGAAGGTATTAAAGGGGTTCATAACCTCTTGACAAGTGCTATACAATTTATGAATAGATATTCTATTTTCACCTTGGCCAACCTTAGTTCTTGTCGTCTCTCTTTATTTTCTCTTACCAAATGGCCACACTGTTGGGAAATCGATATACGAGAGGAGTATTAGATTGAGTGGGAGAATTACTGAGATACTATGTGTAATGTAGGGATCTCTCTTTCTCACAAGGATGATAATTTAGTGTGGGGAGGTCTACATCTATTGGAAACACTCATCTAAAGAGGCGTATTCCTATATGTATATTAATAATCAGCTTGATCTCTATGTGGATTGGTTGGCTCTAATGTGGAAGTGGCTCTTTTGATGCATTTTGGCTACCTTGTCAATGATGTTGTCTTTGATTCCTAGAATAGAATGATTTCCTTTCATTTTTTTCTTTTTTTCTTTCTTTATTTGTATTTGTTGATTATCCTTTTGTTTCTTTTTTTGGAGGAGTTTTTAATTATCTATATTTCCCCTCACTAGGTCATGCTTTGAGGTGATATTTTCTCAAGGCGATTTGGTGATTTGAGGAAGCTTTTCCTTCAAACAATGTTGGCTTTTAACTTTTTTGTCTACTTTATTTTGGTCTAGAATGGAATGTATGTGGGTGTTTTCATGGCATTGTTTTGGCTTTGGTATTTATTTGACCCATTTTGTATAATTTTTGTGAATGAATCTAGGTAATCAAGATAAAAAAGAAACTCCTTTATTACTGAAATATATTAGTTTTTTCTATTGGAAAAAAGGAGATGCACTTTTAAAGACGGATACCTTGCATTAACATCTGTACACTAGGGATTTGACTCTCAAAATTTAAACACTAGCACTAGCCATGGTTCAGAGAAGTTAATCATGGTTTTATGTTATGTGTTTTTTAAACTTTTTAAATATAAATTTTATAAAATATATTTTTGAAGAATCAATCAACATTCTTTACCTTACAAATAGCTTTCGAAGAAACAATCGACATCCTCTGTATTGCAAACTCTTTTGGATACACAAATCAATGACTTTGGTTAGCTTTGTTCATGTTAGAACAACCCAGGCTCCTGTGGAATGGTTATGATCAAGCAGGAGAAGAAGAGAGGAACACCATGGACAAAGTTTATAATTGTTAGGAGCAATGTTTGGGAGTTTCAGAAACTGTATTGGTTGGAGACATTTCCTCCATATAAATTGTAATTAGGTTCTTCATATATAAATCATGATAACAAAAGGAGAGGACTATTGACAGTCCCATGAGATTCACGCATCATAGGAGTACCAATTATTTTCATGGAAGCATATGCACTACATTAGATATGTGTTATTAGCTTTTAAAACCATAGTAAAATATATTTGCAATGTCATGAGCCAAAAAATTATTGATTTAAAATTTCTAATTTGTTTAGGAATTGGATATTTTATTTTGATTTATAATTTGTCATTAGTTATAGAATTTAATATGTTTATTTTCAAATTTGGTTTTTAGATATATATGGTCTCTATTATGGATTTTTTTTAGCGAAAGAACATCAAATGTAAACACTTACATTTATGGGAGATTCTCTTCTAATTCTACACCATTTGGTCAAAGGCTTTCTCCCAAAAGAGAAATTGATGGAAATCGTCTTGAAAAGAATTACGAAAATTTGTTAAAGATATCCCATAAAAAATATTTACATGTCCAAGAACACAAAAAGAGAAGATAAATATGCTAATGAAAGGTCTATATTGAAAGTAGGTGAATTAAAGATTAATGTTCAAACCAATACTTCTATAATTCCCTAATGGCTGATGAGCTCTATTAAAAAATAATTCCCTGATAGATTTATGTATTGTAAATTTTATATTTTGGTGGAGTTGTTCTCAACTTATGCGCTTACAAAGTTCCTATTTTTGTTGGTGAGATATATTCTCCTTAAAGAAATCATGTATTCCTATTTGAAAGGAAAAACAGTTAGGAAATTTTAATGAATTAGTTCTATATTTATTTATAATAAAAATACTCTTAATAAACAAAAAAAATATAAAAAAATAAAATTTTAATTTTAGCATTATTGTATCTTTGAAACTTTTGTAATTTTATTTTTCATAATAATTAAATATTACTTTATAATATTAATATTGAGAAAAAAATTCGATGAAAATCATATCATAATTCATTTCAACTGAACAATATTAATATTAATGTAGAATATTTTAGTTCATAATATATAGTCATTCTTTTACCTGTTTAAATGGTATTGTATGATTTGTCAAAATAATAAACTAACTTGAAATACAATCTTTTTAATTGCAATAGCTTTATCTGAGTGACTACCTTCGCGGCATTTCCACATGAGCTTGCCAACCAATAGCTGGGTGGCAACATGCATCCCTTGGTCCTTGATGCTTGCTAGTACATACCCTCGCTTCCTTTTATCTAGCTTATATTTAGCCTTCATAGCTTCTGCAAGGCCCAAGTCATTGCTTTTTCCTGCGATGTCTACGGGACTGCTTCCTTTAATGGGCAATCATGAAATTCGATGAATTAGGTCAGCCGTGATGAGAACCAACTCCACTAGCTAAAGATGCCCATCATGTACTAGACATAGTAGTTTCCGGATGACAAAAAATGTGATGGGCACGTGATGGTAGTGGGGTATCCACCATAGATGGAGCAACCCAGCCTTCTGCACACCGTGCAACCATTTCTGCTGCAGTAATTTTTCCGCGGCTAATGGTCGGAACCTCTCACTATCTGCAAGGTTCCAATCCAAATTTCATATTAGATACCCATCCCCGCAGTGGACCGTCAAACCTTATGTCATCTGGAAGAAGTAGAGTCTAGAGTGTGATCTTCGTGGCCTCCACATCCTTCAATATCTTGGCTGCCCCTTTCCATGGGGGAATGTAGGGGTCTAACTCTATCATTGAAGGTACTTGGAGACATTCTCTACCTCATCATCTTGTGCTTCAATTCGGGCTATCAAGGCTTGCAAATCTTCCTCTTTCTCTATTTCGATGGTGATAGATTTTCCCTTCTATATCATTGAAAATTTACTAACTCTTGGGTTTCATGGTGATACCCAGGTTGGCCCCATTAGTTGTTTCTTTTCTATGGTCGTGGTGTGAATGGGGACTTCGGTACCTTTGGTGTGCCTGCTGCCTATCTAGGCTCCTGCTGTGTCACCTGGGGCTCTGGGGTAACTTCCCTGAATCGCACTCTGGTTCCTGACATTGTGTCTATACTAGATTCACTTGGTCGTGTACTCATGGGTGGAAAGGTAGCTTGGTGCTTGCTGCTTTGTATTGGCTCAAATATAAAACAACTAAGTGTTGCTTCGCAGCTACCCACAGAATTTTATAGTAACTTTTGAATTTGAACTTGGCCATTCCCTCCATTTCTGAGTCAACAGTACCTTCTTAGTGGGAGATCATCGTGAATCTAGCTCTTAATTCGTGTCTTACTAGCCTGTTTCTCACTCTTGCCTGCTTTAAATTAGACCTCTTGTCATGAACAGTGACTTCAACAGTCACCTCCCAGCCTACTCATGCAGCAGCACAACCCGTTATGCGCGACCGCGATCCCTGTGATAGACTGGCCCTGCATGGAACCTCCTTTCAATGCAGCTCTCCTACAGACTTGTTTATAGTCCTGCACCTTCTTTCAACTTCTTGGAGCATCGAGACTGTGCGTCCTATAGTTGGTCAGGTGGTCATGCCCCTGGTGCGAGACTTTGAGTTTCCTCCTAGCCCAAGTTGCGGGCACCCCTCAAATATCCTTGCGTCTAATAGTGTGTCATGTTCTTCTTTGTGTTGTACGCTGCCTTGTTCATTAAGGTGCAGTTGCAGCCAGGATAGCAGGGCCACAACTCTTTCTACAGTAGTAGTAGGGCTGGCTGGACTTGATCCCAGCACACTTAGTTTCTTGCGGCCTGCTTGCACGACTTTAGCTTTCAGTTCATTGATTTCTTCGTCTAATGTCACACTTCCCTTCCTTAACCGTTTCCACTCGTCATCGAGTTCATGAAGTTTCACGCTCCCTCGCAGAAGGTCTTCTTGCAACTGCCTAATTCCTTTACCCAGGTCCTCGTGTCCTGTCCCTAACGTGGTCTGGATATTCTTCTCTGTCCTCTTGGTTTCCTCTCTTCTTGGCACTATTGAGGTCATTTTTGTGCTCCAGTTTTTGTTTATGGTCCTATAGGCCCATCGAACTGCCGGGACGCATAGGTCCCAATCCGTTCATCTCACCTGGTAAACTCTATTCATGATTCCGTGTAGCTTTCTAAATTCTTCGTCACGGGGTATTTGTGGTGTGCATCGCTTTTCCTGCTGCAGGGTGAGGTTCTAATTTTTTATCCTTAGCCTGTGATGTGGTTGCCTAGTGCTCATCTGCACCCGTCGACACAGGTGGGCACACAAACTATTTTTCCCTGGCTACCCGGCTTTCATTCAATGCTGGGGACTACTAAACCATATGTGCATTCATTTTTTGCATTCATGCCAGCTCCTAATATTCTTCTAGTGTGTCTACCACCATTGTGCGTGTTTTGCGTGCAACACGCATTCCATTGCACCGTACTGTTGCTGTTTTGGTACTAACCTTTTGAATTTTTCGAAGAATTCATCTGTGCATGTCTCCCCATCATATGTTGGCAATTCCCTCGCTTCAATCCTCACGCACCACAGTGATATAATCATCATGTTGCAATTTAGCGTCATTACTTCGTGCATATGGCTCTGCCAGCATTCTATTTCTCCGCCCAAATCCAAATTACAGGAACTGTCGCTCTCCCATGAGATTCTTCCATCTTTAGTCGGGTTCAACCAATCCTGGTCTTGTGCCGTTATCTGATAGACACAATCTAGCTCATTGTCACTGTCATCCTCACGCAAAGGTTCGGTGTAGCACTCTCCTTTAGCTGGATCCAGTAGAACTACTATGCGTAGGGACTTTCTCTCAAAAATCATTTTCCACTTCTTCAAGTTAATGGCTCCATTCATATCCTTGGCCCAACCTATCTGTAACAATGCTCGATAAGGGTTACTGTCATCCACAATCTCTATTACTTCAAAGTCCGACTGCATGCTCACACCTTCAATATCCATTATTACCCCTTGCAATCTTCCCATGGGTAGGACCTTTTGTTGGTTCACTATCTGTAATTGAATAGGAGACCACTGTAACACGAGCCTGCCCATGCATTTCCATGTATGCATTCATAACACATTTGTGTTTGAACTCAAGTCTAAGATTACTTGATCCACTTCATACTCGCCAATCTGCACCATCAATATCATTTCCCTCCTGCTGCACAATGGATGCCTTCCTAGTTTCCAGACTATGCACGGTTCACCTGACTCTGTGCACCTAGAGATCAGCTCTTGTAGTCCTTTAACTACCTTATTGTCATGAAATAGTTTCATGCATGTCTCTAAAAAGGTGGTAAGCATAAAAGGATCCATTCTGACTCTATTTGATCCTTACTACCTGAAGTAGAGGCCTCGATGAAGCTCTTCTTAGCTCCCATAAACATCTCTTTTGCATGTTCCAAATCAAACTTAGGTTCCTTTGTAGGAGCCTTGTGAACCCATGTAGCTTCCTTAGGCTTTCTCCCCTTATCTTCCCATATGGTCACGCCACTTTTGAGCATCATTTTCACATTGGGGTCTTCTTCGTGTGGACCTAACCATATGGATATTTTGAGTTAGAGTAGGTTGTAGCACCCCTTTCTCATGCATTTGTGTGATCAACATCAAACAATCTACCATCTCATGACCAAACCGATAATAGTACGGACACCATGTTCTGGTCGGGTTCATACAGTCACGTGCGTAGTGCCTACGTCCTCAAGAATTATAGTAGATTAACTGTCTGTGCCCTTGTCCAAGTCCCATTCCTCCTCATCCTTGTCTGTGCCCTTGGAATCCACCATGCGCTATTGCTACGGCTGGATCCTAACCTTGTGCCTCGATCTGCATCCTGTAGGCATGTGTTTGATCCATCAACAACTTGTAACTCTAATAGTTTTACCCATCATG
>APFE030547311.1:0-19161 GCA_000404065.3 Pinus taeda
GCCCATAGTCATAATTCTAGATTAAACATTATTGTTTCCTTTCAACCACTCTCAAAAACAAAAAATCCCATCCTTTTATTTTCTATTTGCATAAATTTACAATATAGATCATGAAATATCACAAATCATATTAATCATAAGTCTACAACACTTTGAAATTATTATCATTCATTAGACTTAGTTTCTTTTATGTATTTCCCCCTATGTCAGAGAACAATTGACCTACAATGTGTGAAGAAGATACTAAGGTTACACCAGGTAGCACTCTGTAATATTCCTAATTAGCCATGGCTAATTAGAATATTCGATTTTGCTCAATTTTGCATTCTATAGTTATTTGTAAATAAAAAGGTGAGGAAAAGGGGACATAACTCACTTCAGAGTGAAAGTCACTTCCTAGTAGCACAACGTTGTGACTTAAAGGGGAGCCAAGGGGGCCAAAGGACCACGCAGAGATGGGGCCCACACAAACACTTGGAGGGACTGCGCAGATGGAAAAGAAACACGTGGCAAGAGGAGATTACGTTGGAGGAGGTGAGCCTTGGGATCGGGAGAGGCCAATGCTATAAAGGAGAGAAGAGCCCCCTCATTTTGTCATTCGATTATGTGCATTTGAGCTAGTCACTTCAACTTCTAGCACGCTGGCTGTTTAGCTAGTCTGCAGCAATATTTAGTGCATTGAGTGCCTCTGTTCGGAGATCTCACCCTTGGCCCCCGGGGGACTTCGAGTGCCTGTTCGGGCAAGGTTGTTCCATCGGTATTTTTGCAGTAGTTTCATCAGCATTTGGCAGGAGGATTGAGCATCTTGGATGACTGCGCAGTCTTGAGAGGGATGACGCAGTTCTTTCTGGCAGGAGTTCTGGGTTGAGGTTTTGCAGGGGGATTTGTGCTGGGAGATTGACCAGGGGATCAGCCCTTGCATTTTGGAGGATTTTGGCTGAGTTTCAGGCAGAGTTCTCTAGGGGTTTTTTTTCAGTGGCAGCGCAGAGCCTTGAGGGACTGTGTGGGTCCTCAAGGGGGCGATTTTCGGGGGTCGGCCATTTCAGAAAATCTTTCTGGGTTTTTCTGGGTTTCTTGAGTAGAGTCTGATTCCAAAGTTTCAGCATTTTTTGAGGAGGGGAACAGCCCCAAATCCTCATTTGATTTCCAGCAGTAGCAGCACGGCAATTTTCCAGCAGCTTGGACGCAGTTCAGAGAGAGGCCATTCCTTTGTTATTCTGAGTGTATTTCTTCACTTTCCTTGTGCAATTCGAGGTGCCATCTTTCTGATCACCTCATGTACTCATTCTATTACTCAGTATAATAAAATAGCTTAGCATTTCTCTCTGCATTTCTTGAGTATCTGCTTATATTTCATGTTTATATTATTAGATGTGGCACCATTGTTATTTCCATCATTTTCAGCTTCCCGATTATTATATCGTTTGTATGTATTTGGTTGGAGTTTACTAGGGTTTGGGGAAATATCTCTGAAACGAGATATTACACACTCTTCCATTATCCCTAAGGCCTATCTTGTACCTTCCATTAGCCCTAGGGTCTCACATGTATATATAAGGCATTGCCATACAAATTCATAACTAAAATGTGAAATATCAAAAATGTAAATGAAAATAGAACAGAAAGCGAGAAGAATTAGAATATCCATACTTGTACTAGATGGTAGTTGATGATGTAGGAGCTTGTTTAGATACGAAAAATATGCGAGTGTGGTAATCTCAATGCCAAAAATGCATGTTACCCACCAAAAGTGGGTGACCCCATAGGAGAAAAATTTCTCCTAGATCTATCTTGAGAAAATAGCCAATAGCCCCTAACAAACACTAGTGTAGCTGATACATTGTGCCATTTGATCTTCGCTCCCTGCATCAGTCATATGTCCCCTCACCCATCTTTAGAGAACATATGTTTGAAGGTGGGATATCCAACCCAAAAGTTATGTTCTTCATTGTGCAATTATGTGCTTATGCTTGTTTTTCCTTGGGCATCCTGGGAATGGATTATTGAGTGACTTGGAAAAAAGGAAGGGCTTTGACCATAGTTTTGTTCCCTCACCTCAAATGGGGCAGGTTAATCCTCAATCCTAGTCCTGTGGGATCTCCTTTATTGGCCTATGGCTTTAGGAAGGGCACTGTTTGGGAAACCTTGATTTTGGTAGCACAGTCGCGTTTTCCCATCCACATTTTTCCCTCCCCTCCGCAGATTACAACCCCTATTTCATCATATTCCTTCTTTGGGTCCACAAGGCACTCACACACCCACTCCCCTTGTCCACATGTCTAGGTTGCGCTTGGAAATGTTTCCCAGGAGGTTGATGCAGCTGAAAGAATGTTAAAAGCATGTCTTGGCCACAAGCAAGAAACAAAAGAAAAATAATATTATAAAATGGAAAAGATGGTTGGGACATTTAACATAGCACATGGGAAAAAGTCAAGCATGAGCTCTACCCCTTATTATGGCCATTACCCTAGTTCCTAGGGCCCTATGAGTGCCCCCAAATCATTGAGGAACCCATGCACGTCCCGACCCCTGGTGGGCGATGAACTGCCCTACCTTAAGCGGTTGATAACTACTTATATCATACACAACAAGCTCTCATTTCCTGGAGCCCAGACCAAAAATACAAAGAAAAGTCAAGAAAAGGAAAAAGGATAGTAAATAAGGGTTGTAAATCAAAGTACGAGTTAACTCATGTATCAACAATTTCTCCCTCCTACAACTATACACCCAAATAATCCTCATTACCATCCTTGAACCCATGGCATTTGCCTTGAGACCCCCGTGTCCACATCCATTTATCATCATTCACATGACACCTATCAATTAAATGATGTACCAGGGACCTGTATTTCCCCTTAGGGATTGGGAACACCAAATAGGGTTGTTTATTACCCACTCCTACCTAGGGAGGTAACAAATTAGGAAGCCCACTATGAAGTCTCTATGTGCCCTTGAGAAATAATCTTGGTTCACTTAGATGTACTAATGAATTATTGTACCTAATTGTGAGGATGCACATTGGTGTTATATGTGATTGGTAGGTGGTTTCATCATGGGTTGGGAAACTTAAGCGGGGCCCAGGTCTACTAGAGGATCATAACACCCCTAGGTGAAGCATTGAGAGCCATTAGAATCTCATCATGTGTAGAGCATCATTCCATGCCATGGGAACACTCAACACCTTTAGCAGTTTGCTCATTGCCCTACATTATTCATAAGAAGATGTGCTTGGACCAATGTGCCCTAACCAACTTAACATTATATTGCAGTTGATCCAAGGCCCAGAGGACGTTTGTCTCATCCCTTGAGACATGGGAGGGCAAGCACCATCGTCGAAGCCCTCGGTATTGGGGCATCACAGGCTATTTTATCATCAGGAGACCCATGGGACCAGCTTTTGTGCCCCAAACTCATTTTGGGGCCCCACATGATGACTTGCATGGAGAGTAAGGAGACATCCCCTTGTTCATAATTTATGGAGCTCTCTCACACACGTTGGCACCAAGAGGACTCAACGTGGCCCTCAAACAACCCTACATCAACACGATGTCATCAATTCGACTAGCAGTTGGAAGGTTATTTCATAATTTGTAAACACTACTTGGTCGGCTTGTGACCAAGGCATGTATTTTGCACATTTTTATAATGTTAGGGGCCTTGGGCTAATAATTCGACCTACTAAGTCTCATATAAATAAAACTCAACTTCATTTGTTTTGGATCATCATCACACTTGGGAACTTCGGCCTTCTTAGCAAATCCGAGCTTTTTCTTTGGATTAGCTATTGGATGTATTGGATGCATTTTGATATTTGGAGATGAAATTCGATTTTTTTTGGAGCTATCTCTTGAATTGTGGATGGATATATCATATTGTCATCTTGTAAGTGCCTCTTGTTGAAGTTTCAATCTTGAAAAATGTCTAATGTATGGAATTGTTGCAACTAGATTAGTGTTATATTGTGCCCGAATTATTGAAGACTTATTTTGAAAGCCATTTGGTTGGCAATTGCACATGTTACTCATAGCATGGCATGTGATGAATGTTCCTAGTGGATGAAATTTTGTTTTTCCTCCATAAAACTCCATAAATTTGGAGTGGGTAATTATTGAGGTTTGGTATCTAGGGCATCAATTCTTTACATCCTTAAAGACAATTATGGAAAATATGAAGCATCTAGGACTCCATAAGCCCAAAGCAGAAGGAACTAGTCCAAACCATTTCGTGATAAAATCCTTCTTTCTCCATATTTTCTTCTCCCAAAGTTTTGGTGCCCTCTTCTTGGACGGCTAGCTTAGGGCATCGAGCGAAATTCCCTAGAGTGGAAGGGTGGATTCTGGGATCATAGACTTTAAGCTTAGGGCCTTAGCGCAAGTCCTCAATGTTTGAAAAGCATCCCTTGTGTTTTCATCCATAAAAACGCTTGCTTCGGGTGTGCCCTAAAAGGGAAACCCTAGTTTGAATTTCCTTGACTTGGGGACTTCTTCGAGGGTTGTATGAGCTTTGTGTTCATTGGAACAAATCATAAGAAGCCCTTTCTTCTCCTTGCCTTGACCTTGGGAGTACCTTTAACCGCGATAATTCACAAAACTCTAGATCTCGTGCAAGTTTCTTCTAGGTCTCTAACAGCGAACGAAAACCCTTTTAAAGTGCCATACCATCACATAAAGCTTCCCTTAAAAAGTCCTACCTCATCACATAGTACCTCAAACACTAGAAAATAAATTAAAGGTGATTGTTTATCTACCGGGAATCCTCCCATCGGTGAAGGTCCGTAAACAGAAGGGGATACTTGTTGTGGTGACAGTGGGACATTGTCCTATTGTTATCTCTTAGTCTAGCTCTTTGACCCTTAGGCTTTCCGTGCTTAGGGCCTGATAGATTGTGTGGTAACACAACCTACAACATTGAAGTAAATGGCTTGCCACATAAAAGGAGGCGATAACAACAGAAAACATTAATGAAGGTTGAGAAGCGAGTGAAGGTGAGAAGAGGAGAAGGAAGGAGAGGCGGCAAAAGTACGGATGAATGAGTGGAGGAAAGATAGATCAAAGTTACTAAAGCCAAGACCAAAAAATGGAACCAAATACACGAGGGGAAGACAATAAAGATGAACAACTGAACCAAGAAGTAAGAGGTTGCAACACTAGTTGAGATAACAAATCAAAGAGGTGAGAATTGACAACTCTGGACCACAAATAGTTAAGGAAAGAAGAAAAATTTGGAAATGCTAGTGTTGAACTGGGGAATGCAATAAACAAGTGGAAGCAACCATTGGAGCAATGGTTGGAGATGCGATCCCATAGCTGCAGTCTACAGGATGCGACCACCAAGACCAAAGTCCCTAATAGGAAAAGGAGAGGCATGGTGATTGGTCCCATCTAAGGAGAAGCCATCTCAGGTCGGGCCCTACCTGAGAAGACGACCTAGAGAAGCCCATTAGAGGTGATGTAACCTAGGAAAGGGGAAATAAATGAAGTATAAAGGAGAAAGGGTTCATGAGTACAAGTATGAATGGGGGTGTTATTGCATGAAAGAGTCGACCTATCCCAGGTACCAGTGTAGGAGAATAGAGGTATGCTTGGTCGTTTTCAGGGACGCCACAGGTCTGTATGAAGTAACTAAAGTGATACAAAGAGGCCGAGATCTTTACATCTGTGGTAGAGTTTAAAAGAGGTTGATGTGTGTGGAGATAAGTTGTTAGGTGAAGGAAGGGTTGTTCAAGGCTTTGAAGAACAGTCTTCATGCCCTAGTTAGTCTTCTCTCTATGGTACGCTTCCCTTAAGAGTCTGCTTAGAAGTATGATAAGTTTCACTCTGATTTTTTTGTCCATAGGAGAGAGGAAAGAGACCCTAATAAGGAGACATATGGACTGTGATTTGGGCCGCAAATTTTGGGTATATTGCATAAAGATACTATGCATATGTCTCTCCTGGAGTGGACCACATCCAACCTAAGGTAGTTGTACAAAAGTGAAAGTTTATGCGCATAGTATAGGGCTAATACAATGAAGGAAAATAACGTTAATGTGCAGCAGATCCATTGGAAGGGAGAGTTTATCTGGAGTGGTTAGATAAGATTGTCCTAAAGGCCTTAGGAACAAAAATTTGAGATGGCCTAGAGCTATCACCAAGAAGCAAAAGTGTGACAGTTAAGAGGGTTGTTTTGTGGAGCCCTAGTACAGTGATAAAGGTGCAAGCTTGGTACTATTAAGAGGGCAGCTTAATGCAGCCCTAGAAGACCTCATGTACAATGTTCATTGGAGGATCTAATGAAATCTTAGGAGGAAGATTTGTGTGCCCTAGTTCAGTGGGTTGCAGGAGGGAAAACTCATTCATAATAGGGCATATTGTAAAGACCCTAAGAACTTGATCCTTTGGAGCAGTGAGGACATTGTTAGTGGGAAGATCACAGAGCCAATGTTCAGTCATCTTGGAGAAGCCAGGAGCAGTTGATAGTAGCAGATTGACGGCTGGAAATGCAACCATTTTGATGTTGCAGAAGTTGTAGTGATCAGCAAAAGAGGAGGCCAAGTACCTGTTAGATGTGTTCAAGGTAAGTGGATTGAAAGGACTGTTATGATCAACCAAGTCAAGTGTACTTTGTTCAGGGAAATATTGGTGGTCATAGTTGTTGACACCAAGCCCTAGTTGTGTCTTGTACAGGGTTCTATGTAAGGGCCATGATCCATCGTATGGGAGCCCTAAGATTGTTGTATTAAAGTTTGTATATAACAAGTTGTGGTCTGAAAAATTGTCTTGTGTACAACTTGATTCATTGTTATTTTTTATTCCATTGTGCAAAGTGCTTTTGTTGTGGCATTTGAGTGTGTTTGTGATCGCGATATTAGACTCAAACCTAATTCTTAAGTGTTGTGAAAAATTCAACAGGTTGTCCACATTATACTAGCCGTTGGAAATGTCCAAGCCCTCGTTCAAGTAATGTTGTGCAAAAAAAGTGGAAAGTTTGAATTCCTAAGCACTCAAGATACTTTTTCAAACGAGTCAAGCCATTCTTTAATGGAACATTGTATGCTTAGGTCAATTCGGGCCTCCTTTTGTCAAATTGATCCTCTAATTGGTGGGACATCTCATCTCATTTGAAGGATTTATGTAATGTGATGACAAAAATTGTAATTTTACTTAGTCTCCAATCATATTGTGTATGAAAATTCACTTATCTTTTGAAGCAAAAGGAGGAAATGTGTTGACAACCTCATCTATAAATAGAGAGCTCTCTCTCCTTTGCAAATCATTGTGAATTGTTGAGATCATTTTGCCATAATGTGAAATATTTTCATGAAATCTTTGGTGTTCATCTTGAAGTTTACCTTTCTTGGTTGATTTCAAATATTCCTAAGGAAATTTGCAAATAACTAAAGAATACTACACAGACTAACTAGATTGATCAATTTGAAGAGCAACTTTGTCACTTGTAAAGGGATGTCTAGGATTTTATTCGCACATCTCTCTTGTTGGTGTAAGGTAGAGTTTGTCTCTCTCTGTTAGGCCATGCCCTACTGCTCCCCACCAAGGGTTTCAATTTATTTTGCATCATAGTTGAGCTAATGGTTGACGACTTTCCCCTAAGTAGGATCCTTTCTAGTAGGGCTTGATTTCAAAACTTTTTCTTGATTAGCCTTGAGGTGATTTAACTTCTAGTGTTCCTCCTCTAGCCATAAACCACAAGCATGGACTAACCAGCTTAAGACGAGCATAAATTTGACCCCATAGCCCTAGTGGAAATAAAGCACACTCCTCATCTCTTTTTACCAAATTTTGCGATTGCCCTAAATTTTTATTATATAAAAAGTCTTAAGAATAGAAAAAATACATAACAAATAAATTATACAAAAATATAAGCATCAAAGATAAAAATTGATCTCGAGAATTTTTTTACTTTTATGTCTAAATAAGATTTGACTCATTACATTTTGATTCTAGACTCATTTTTTAGAATGGTGTGCCACATTGAATATCTATAAAGATAGTGCCCCTCTCCTTTCTTGCATTTAATGTTGATCTAAAAAATGTGGAAGGGTTTTGAAGGAGATTTTAGAAATCTGATTTCATCTTCAGTAATTATAGCTCAAGTATTGGTAAAATCCCTTGCCTTGAGATACACGAAAAGTTGATTCTAACCCTTATAATCCCCAGTAACATTTCTAAAGTTTTCTAATCGAATATCACTCACCTTTGGAAGTGTTTTCAGTTGTCCTAACAATTGAAACATGTTTCATACTAATTGGGACACGTTCATTTTTCAACCCTCGGGAATTGGTGCCCCAAAATTGAGTAACAATTTCCAGATTTGAATAATTTTTTAATAATCATTACTTTGAAGCGCTAGTATGTTTATTTTCATTATATTTCATTATAATATCATCTCAAATTCATATTCATAAGTTTCTATAGCATTTTTGGGCTTATGAGAGGCCCTAGAGTCAGCTTTTCTTTGTTGGTTTCTTCAAAACTTCATGTTTGCAGGTGCGTAAATGCAAGGTAAATCATCATTTCTTGGTTTAAATACCAATATTGTTGAGGGGATTCATAATCAATCGTGGCTCTTTTTTCAAGGTTACTTCATTCATAAATTCAATGTTTTCTTCGTTGGTTTGTGTTTTCTACAGTAATCTATTTGTTCTCTTAAAATCCTAATCTTCATCATTTCACTGTTTGTAGGCTCTAGTCATCCTAATACTTTTGGTGATGATTGTGTAGTTTGGAATACCCCTATGGAATTTTGGGAGTTTGCCAAAAGTGAGAGGAGAGTGTGCTTAGGTGACATTAGGGGCATCTGATGTGTGCTTACCATTTGGAATCTTGGACAAGCCTTTATAAGCCTGCTAATATGAGTGGTAATAGGTCTCTAGGGTAGGGATTTAGTAAATTTAAAATCCCCTGCCACCAAAAAACAATTAGAGAGACTTCCCCTGAGATATAGAAGAGTTAATGACAACTCATTAGTAAAATTAGCAAAATGTGGCATGATTGTTAAAGTGAGGCAATATGCTACCACAGGGAAGAAGGAGAGAGGTGTTACAACTCGATTTTAGAGAAAATTAAGAAAAACTAAGAGGAAGTGAATGAGAAAGAGGAATGTTGATAGGTCCATTACGATTTTACCCTTCATTAAATGCCTAGTGACATAGATTAATTACAATTCACAACATGTAGATAACAACCAATTAAAAAACGAAACCAAACTAACATGGGTTATCTCATAAATCTCCTTTGTTGAGATAACTAACCTAAGTGCTAGATATGAAAGAAAGGAAAACCAAAACAATCTAATCTTATTGCCCCAACAGAGATGATCATTGGGCCTTGAGCAACTTCCACATGATATTGCACCTATTGATGATCCTCCATATGCTAAAAAGTTGAGCTTGAAATCTTGGGCGTTGGAATTTTTGATGATGTGCCTGTTACCCACCAAAATGCGTAACCCCATAGGAGAAAACTTTTCTCCTGCATTTGATATCCATTTGGAAAACCAACTAGCTATCAACCTTTTATATCCATTTCTTGATGATTATATGGCATATGCCTTCGCCATCTGCATCAACCACATACCTCTCCCCATCCAACATTTCCTCTTGGATGAAAGTGAGCTTCTATTCAAAATGTGCTTTGATCATTTTGCAATCGCGTACTTATACTTGTTTATTTTGTGCATTTAGTATCGATAAAGGGGTGATTTAGAAGATTGATCGATCTTGACAGTAAATTTGTTCTCTCACCTTATTAGGGGAGTTAATCTTTAGCCCCAGTATAGTGGGACCTCCCTTAAGGCCTTAGGGTTGTAGGAGGG
Organism: Pinus taeda; assembly: GCA_000404065.3. NCBI lineage: Eukaryota > Viridiplantae > Streptophyta > Pinopsida > Pinales > Pinaceae > Pinus > Pinus taeda. The sequence goes on from APFE030547311.1 coordinate 9,814, forward strand.
GCACTTAGGAAATACGGATTGAAATAGCATGTTCATCTTTCCCTACATCATACTTCCCACTTTCCATACCACATTACAAGCCCCTTATACCACACCTCCATTCTTTGGGTCTAACTTGTCATTGGTACATTGGGATTTGGCACTCTCTTGTCCACACTCCTTGAGTAGGAGAAACGTTGTCCTCGAGGTTAATGCAACTAAAAGAATGGAAAAGCATATTATGGTCACAATGAAAGAAAAAGAAGAAAATCAAAATGTAAAAGAAGGTTAGGATAGAAGTTAGTGCATGGGAAAAATCTTAACATGAGCTCTACCCTCCTCATTGGTCATCCCCCGGTTCCTGAGTACTTGATACTCCATTTCATTAAAAGGAAACCTTTTATGTCCCAACCCTAATGAGCAATAAATTATCTCATCTCAACGGGTAAAATCAAATACTAAATCATAAGAGCAAGCTCTAACCCTTAAGTTATGCACCCAAAATAAAAAGCATTATGATGAAAAAGTAAAAAGCACACTATAGGGGTGGAAAAAGTAGGCCGAGCATGGCAACTCATGTCTCCACAATTTCTCCCTCCATTTACATCTATACACCCAAGATGTGGACTCCCCATCAGCTAGTCACCTTGACCATGGAACTTGCCCATGAATACTTTTCGCCTCTGTTACCACTCATCTACACTAACACCTATTGATTGAGAGCTTGAACTTGGCGATGCCACCTCCCCTTGGGTTGACCATTAGCCACCTCTATCAAGTCAGGCAACACTTTTATGGGTCTTGGTCTATTTAGATATCCAGGTGATCCAAGTTTGAAGTATTAATATGCCCTTAACATACAAGTTTGGTCCACTTAAATGCTCATATGATCTTAGTCTCTAGTGAATGTTTTCTTGCATTTGATTCCAGGTAAGTCTTGTTAGATGGTCCACAGTAGCATAGGCCTTGAGATCACCCACTCCATAGGTACCTAGGCGATCCAAAGAGATTGAAGACTTAGCAGATGTAGCATTGCCCAGTTACTTCAAAGCGTTGGGCATTATGATGAATTGAGCTGATGATACATGCCCTAGAGCACCCCCAAGGCCTAGGAGATTTATCTTATTTGACCCAACACAGAGGATTTTTGATGATTGCACCACTACACCCAACAAGCCCCTAGGTTGGCCTTGACACTACCTGATGGGAAAGCCATGATTCGAAGCACAGTTGAGGATGGTCTTCCATGAGATTATTGGGGAGAACTTGTTGCACCTAACGGAGCCCTAGTGTTGGAGAAAAAGGGCCTTGCATTCACCATTGGAGACCCATGAGGATGATATGAGGTGGATTTGAGGAACACTCATCAAATGATGGATGATCCTAGCACACAGACACATTTTCAGCCTTCATCTCACCATGACATGACATTTGGAACCCAAAAAAGGCATGACGTCAACATTATGAGGCTTATAGCTCATAGGTGTGGGTCATTTATTACATATTTTAGCATTGAGCGAGTGGATTGGCTTGTAACCCAAGGTTTACTTGTTGTCAAACTTGCTTTAAGGGCTTCTTAGGCTAATATTAATTGAGGTAGACCTCCTATAAATAGAGGTCTCTCCACATTTGATTCTAATCATCACTTTGGACTATTTTAGCCTCCTCAAAAGATTTTGGCCTAGTTGTTGTAGCCTTGTATTCTTGTGCAAATGTGATCTTTGTGGATGATTTTGCTATTGGACTAGCTCTTGCTGTGGAGACATCACTTTAGGATAATGACGGGTTTGTTCATGCATATCTTGTGAGTATATTTATTGTTGATTATCTTTTGATGGTTATTGCATGGAATAATTTTTTCTAGGGCTTTTATGTTCTTCTTATATTTCATATCTTTTTATGGAATCTTGGTAAAATATTGTATGTTTTAACTAAAGATTGTTGACATCCCTTCAAGACAGCCAAGTTAGATTTCCTCTCGATTTTATCCCCTCATAAAGTGGTAAGTAGGTTTTTTCTTCCCCTTACTCCCTTCTAGGGTTTGATATCTCCATAGTAAGTCTCCCTTAGACTCCATCACCCAAGGAACAAACACTAGCTTCCACAGGTGATTAAACCTCACTGAATATCCTTTTAAAACATCATTTCTCTCCTCTCTCATTTTAGGCCCTTCAAGGAAAGCCGCTAGGCTAGGGCATAGGGCAAAATTCAACTAGGGGGAGGACGTTGGCTTGATGTGAGGCGTCTCGCATGGACTGAGTTTCATTGCATCAAAATCTAGCCTTCCACGAGTAAATTTGCCTCCTTAGGGATAATGTCACAAGCCCTAGGTAATTTTTCCCTACAGAGACCCTAACCTTGAACAAATGCTTCAACTTAGGGCTTGTTGAAGGCTTCTGGCTCCTGTTGTTGATCATATCAATTTTTCATAAGCCTTATCTTGGTCTTATGTACCTCTATAAGCTATTATCAATGTTTATCTCTTAAACCCTAGGCCATAAGTACCCTTGATAAGTTCCTTGGAGAGCGCATTGTTCCTTGTTTCACTAGATTAGGCCTTGTTCTTAGTCTAAGTGCCCTCCCTGAGCCCTTCATAGGGTGCTCCTAAGGTATGTTATTCCTTGTCTAATAAAATTGATCCTTGTCCTTATATAGTGATGTGTGGTGCGACAGTTGGGTTCGTTGAGTGAAACCCACGAGGTCAGGGTTCAAATCACATTGAGTATATTGTCCTGCTATGGTGTGCGGCTCAAGGAGTAGACTCCCCCCTAGCGTGAGTCTCGACTCTTGCCAAAATCATAAGAAATTAGTATATCTGGCTTGCAGGTTGTTGGATGTACTGTTGGTGTTATAGTGGCAGCTACGAGAATTGATCGAGGGTCTTCCTTAGATTAGGTCTGGCAATTACCGATTCACCATGTTGTTAAAAAATAAATAAATAAATTGAGCCTTGTCCTTAGCCTGAGTATCTTGGGTAAGCCTATTCAATCTCCTTCATAGTTTCTTTTAAGGGTACTCTTCTCCTTGTTACATAGAATTGAGCCTTGTTCTAAGTCTGAGTGCCCTATTTGAGCCTATTCAATTGTCACCTTTGAACTCTAAAACCAAGAATATCCTTTAGGTGACCTAAACTTGGAAGCCTCCCATGTGCTGAAAGTCCACTAAAGAGCAGGAGGCGTTGTGTTGTGGTGACATTGGGCCTCCGCCATAGTGTTGTCCCTTGGTCTAGTTCTTGTCTTGTGAGGCCTCTCACAAGGCCTGCTAGATTTTGAGGAAATAGTTCCCAAATGGATCCAAGATGCCCCTAGGCTAGCCTTGACCTTGTTTGATGGATGACACATTGTTCCAAAGCCCAAATGGGGATGGTTATCTCTGGGATGACTTGGGAGGGCTAGCACATCTCTCTTTGATGCCAATTTTCCTTTAGAGGTGCCATGTCACTCCCACTTGCTTGCAAAGAGTGACATAGGGCTTATCCTAGATAACATCATGGTGGTGGGGGAACCATTAGGAGATATACGTATGCACTTTAGAACTTTCTTGGAGTGAGGAGCACTCTTGGACCCTTGTCTCAGTTCCTTGATGCCTTATTGCATTTTCTAGAACAAGGATGCTTGGAAGTGGGAGTGGAAGCGGGAAGCAGGATGGAATTAGTAAAGGCCCATTCAGATTAGTATACGAGATGGATGTAACATTTTCAATTCACTTAAAGATAATAGTATACAAGTTCATGCAACAATACTCCTCAAATTCAAATACCCTACAAAACAGAATCGATTAGTTAGTAGAGCTTGATGAGCGCAAAATACTTTCCTATGATCTCATGTGGCAAAGTCAAAAGAAAATCAAGAAGAAGTTTGACAAGGAAGCATGACAATATAACTTTCAGAAGGTGACCTTGTTCTACTTTGGAACAAGAGGGGTGAAAAAATTGGTAATCATGGTAAGTTTGAAAGTTTATGATTAGGTCATTACATGATTGATGAAGTTGCAGGTAACACTTCTTTCTATCTATACCATCTAGATGGAGAAATATTTCTCTTGCCGATAAATGGGCAATATTTAAAGGTGTACTTTCAAGGTAATATCTCATGCCTAAGGAGCATCCTCGTACCATAGTTTTCTTAGCTTGATTTTTTTGATTTGATTTCATTGTGTGTTGTAATTTCATTTCCTAGATTGGAAAGCCATTTCATTTTGGTTTATTTGTTGTGTCAGGAAGGGCTAAGGTATTGGTATCTTATTTCTTCCCTAGTATTTGATGATGGTCATGTGAGATTGATGCAAGTCATAGGTTGTTGGAGATTTTGAGGTTCTCAAGCACTCCCAAGAAGAGCACTTGTCATGTAGTTGGATCTAGACATTATCCTCTTCCCACAAGGGTACTCTACATCTTTGGACCACACCATTTGCAAGCCCAAATGTGTGGAAGTGATAGCCCTATAAGGCCATATGGGTGTCTTTTGTGAAAGCATCTCCTAGATCCCTGATGGTGGATAGTCATGACTAGTATTTTTAGCTTCATTTTCATGGTGTTTAGTTTTATGGCACCACTGACATCCCCATGGTGGGCAGTGATTCCCTGCCTTGATCGGCATTCTTACGTCTTAGGGTGGTATGCGTGCATCATGAAGGTGGACCTACTAGGACTCATGATTTCTGGGAGCACTTATTATTTAGCCCTATAAAGGTGATTAGTTATTGTACTTTTCCCCTCATTTTCATTTATCTTGACACACCTCTTTGTTCCCCGCATGGATAATATCCCTATGTATGCACACCTCTTTGGCCATGGCCATCATTCTTCATGACAATCTCATAGTTCACAATGCATTTTCACGCCCCAAGGCGACATCGCACATCCTCCAAGGTAGGGTCTATTGCAACTGCCAACTCTTTATATGAAATGTTATGACAACCTATCAATATTTGTCAGTCATTTAATTTATATGACTGTGTTAATAATACTAATATACAACATGCATTTATTCTATGCTCATTTAAGTCTAAGTTATTTCAATAATAATATATTTAAATATAACATAAATTTTGAAATGGGTATTATAATCAACTCATTATCGCACATACGGGGCAGAATAAACATGTAGTTGCATCATATTAATGAGTTCATTTTGCCATTTTGAAAAAGAAACAGTAAAAATTCATGTCCAAGTTTGATAATATACATGTCTCATTGATCCATCATCCACCCTAGAACAAAGGAGTAAAGGCATATTTTCATTATCAGAAAAAAAAGTATTGAATGGGTGTGAGTTGTCCTTGGGCCCCACCAACCAAGTCAGGTAAAAGTATCTCCAATTATATGATAGCACAAAGGACCCTACCGCATGCCCTATTATCTCAACTGGTAGTTTGCATGGCTTTTAACAACATGTTCATGAGTTTGATTCTTATAAACGACGAAATAGACCTTCTTCAAAGGCAATAACACAGGTTCGATTGCCACAACCAAGGAGACATGGTTTCTATAGTAATATGCACATACGAATACTATGAAGGTTGGTTTACATCCTACACTTCAGGTTTTACCTTACATTGTATTAACTTTCAACAAAATACAATACATGGAATCTATCCTAGCTCAAGAATCCAAATTTTATTTTGTAGGAAAATAGAAATCAAATACCCCAAATTGTTTCTCTGCCAAAATACGACAATCATATTACAATCTTATTCTTCGGCCTCCCTCAATTTACTACCTCGAAATGTACCCAAACTTCCACTCAAATTCTGCTTTTAAATCCTGTTGTTATTATTAAAAGCCTCTATAGTTTCACACAAACAATGGTCTTGAGTGCCTGCAAGTTTCTTTTGAATCTAAATTTCACTATCACCGATTTCAAAGAGGAATTACACACTAAACCTATTGCTTTACTATAGCTAAAAATTTGAGAAAGTTCTAGAAAACGTTGAGAAACTATGACACAAGCAATATTTGCTTTAATTGAGGTATAAGCTTATCCTTTCTAAATAATTTAACCTATAATGTACAACAACAACAAAAAAGGTCGTAGTCTAATTGTTTTACATTTTGGAGTTTTTATGGGCATATTTTCTGGTCAAATTTACCAAATTTCGACAAGGATTGGTTTGAATCACAAATTTGAGTTGTGAATTTTGCATAATCTTAGTGTTGCACTAAATCCATTTACATATTTGGAAACACATTTTAAACAACAAAAAATCACAATTTGACAAAAAATCGTTTCCTAAGATTCTGGCAAATAACTCCAAAACATATAGTTAGACAATACCAAAAGCTTACTTCCATAGAGATTAGTGAAAATATTTATGTTATGAGTGTGGAAATCGTACCACCTAGAAAGACGAGTTGTATTAATCTGTAATGTCCCCAATTAATTAATTTTGTTAAGTAGAATTTCCATTTTGGCAATTTTGGCAATTAGGAGATGTTTTGGCCCACAACTTAGGAGAATGGATAAATCAAAGGAAGATTTGATGTTGGGTAAAGAGAGGGACCCATTTTAGAGAAAAAGGGGAAATCGTGGAGCTAGTGGAAGATGGGGGCCACGCCATGAGGAAATACACACCCTTGGAGAGCTCAATTTGGAGAGATAAGGAGGGAAAATGAAATTTGATGGGTGGAGCCCACAAGGCAAGAGAAGGGGGCAAAATTATAAATGGAAGATGGAGCACTCACTTGGGGAGCATTTTTCTAATTTGACAATTAAACCATTGTTTCTCAAGTTGTTTAGCTGGGTCACAAAGTGTTGTTCAGCACTAGAGATTTCTAAGGGGAAATCTCACTCCTTCTTCGGAGGACCTTGAGTGCCACCCTAGGGGAGCATTGCCATAGTTCCTCGAAGGATTTCACAGGCAGATTGTTGGAGATTCGAGTTGCTTTGTGGAGCAATCCGAGCGCAGAAAAAGGGACCATGTGCTCTTGTCGAGAGGTATTCTGGTTGAGTTAGTTCTAGGTTTGCAGGTCCAATCCTTGGGAAAATTTGCAGCAAATCTGAGGTGGATTTGTGGGTTGAAGGAGTGTTTATTGCTCAGGTAGAATAATTCTTCATGGGCCTATACAGAAGGTGTTATGGACTGCGCAATTCTTTGTGAGGTTGATTGTGTGGGAGACTTCGCTGAGGTATTTTGGGGCTAGCTTGCTAGGAGGTGTAAGAAGGCTTGTTGGGGGAATTTTCTCAACATTTTGAAGGGGTTGCAGAGGTTGATTTTCTGTAGGACGAATTTTCCAACCAGTGGAGGAGTTCATAGAAATTGGGGGTGATTTTGGGAGGTTGGAACTAGACCAAACCCTTTCTGGGTTTTTATGGGTATTTGGAGGAGAGGTCCCAATTAAATTTGCAGAATTCTCCAGGTAGTTTTCAGGCCAGAAATCCCCTTTTGTTCAACAATGAATTTGACTACTCAACTGGTAATTTGACCCATTTTGTGGGTTTTACGGATGGTTGGTCTGGGGCAAATTCCTTTCTGCGTTTGGTTGAATATTTTTTGGAGAAGCAACAGCTGCATTTTCAGGTAACTCCGAGCACCACAAAGGGTCATTCTTAGCATTTCCAGTGCAATAGCAGTTGCCAATTTCTGGGTCTGCGCAGAAGGATATTGGGCCGAAGTTTCCTAGCTCTTTGGGTCATCTCTTCCACCTGGGTTTGCTCCAGCTTGCTTATGTAAGCCCAAGTGCATTTGTTCCTTGCTAAATGTACTCCCTACAGTTCATAATTTAAAAAAATGGCTCCGTTTATTTGCCCAGTTTCTTGGTTTTTTTGATGGTGCATGTGTATTTGTGATTTTATTTGCTATAGCCTAGTTCATGTGTTTGTTATTAGCTGTAAAATTCAATTTGGAATATTACAGTGGTATCAAAGCATGATCTTGGCCAGCAGTGGGGAGGCTAGCAAGATCATGGATTGTTGATATTTTCTATTGATAAGGTTTGGAGAACCGAGTTCCCAACTTCTCTAGCCCCAAGACGAAAACCCTTGGGTATGTTGTTGAGTGTTGGACGAAAACCCAACTCTCCTTGAGGAGACTTCATCCAAGAGATCCATAGAGCTTCAGGGATAGTGGAGTGAGGATCATTGGGTCCTCAATTGGTACTTCATTGTCTTTCATTTGATTCAGCGGCAGTTGTGATTGGAGGGAGAGTGTAGTCGTTGTGGAGTTTTGAGAGATCCAGATCAGCATAGCAGCAGAATATTTGGAGGTCCACTCAGCTATCATCTTTTCTACTTTGTCTCAGATATTTCAAGTTGTACTTTGCACGCTATATTATAATAAATGAAGCTAAGTCATTCTTTGTGCTACATTTTTTGATGTTATTTGAGTTTCTGGGTTTACTTTTGCAAATTGTCAATGTATTTGGCAGGCTTGTATAATTTATGGGTTCCTATTTACTGGTGCATTCTGTTGTAATTTTGTGGGGTTTTGGAGAAAATGCTGACATAAAATTTTATAAAGAAAATTCTCAGATAAATACCACAAAATTCTCGAAAGGGATATTACAGTGCTCCACTCATCTGAGGTTATGGAGATAAGAGAGTGGATACAGTGATACTAATAGGATGCAGACTGATACTTACTGACTCAGTTTTAGAACATGGTATCCATGGGTGTATAGGGGCATGCAGCAGTGTGCAACGATACGCAAACGTGCACGGAGGTGCATAGTCGTGCGTAGTGGTATGTCGGGTCGCACCAAGCTGTAAAAGGAGCGGTTCACATCACAGTGCATTTCCTCATAGTATGATGAACGCATCGATACAGGATGGACGCCAGTTGATATGGGGTGATGCGAAAACACGTAGCAGGGTCCAGCAGTGCACAAAGATGTGCAACGAGGTGGAGTTGTATGCAAGGGGGCATGAGGATACTTAGTTATATGCAGTAGCGTGTGAGGTTGCACTGCAGACTGAGGGAGCGTTGCTAGCAAGGAGACTACTTGACGAAAGCATTAGGCATGCCATTAAGGCGGACATGTTTGGAAGGCAGTTCGATCACGAGGCTCGTCAGGAGTGTCCACACGGGTTCTCGACCATACCCGTCGGAGCCCAGGCATCTCTCACTCAATTACATCACAGGCAGTTGAGGGGAGCCTTGTTGTGTCTGATTGAGGCCTACATTGTGGATAACAGGACTTGGGAGATTTGCTTGAGACAACTCTATGAGATTCAGTGCATCAGGGGAACTATAGGGATTCCCCAATGGAAGAGCAGAGTCGGTACGCGAGTTGGCAGCCACGGGCTAGGAGATGAAGTGCTCTTCTGCATGGGTGCTATACCATTCATCTCTTAAGCCCAAACTTGGGGAGCTGATCATGGGGGAGACATGTGCCTCTACTCCAGTAGGGCTTGTTAGGATCCTACATGAGAA
>APFE030547313.1:9057-71223 GCA_000404065.3 Pinus taeda
AGCTAGTACTTGTGCATACATCACCGTCGCTTCCAAGTTTGTTACGAACTACCGGGTTGATAAAAGTAAAGAAGGGAGTCCCAGGAGTTGCAGCATTATTGCTGCAATACTAGAGCCCACCACTGGTAGCCATAACACCTTCACCTAGTGTAAAATTATCAATCTACTTATCCCAGGCTTGGAGGTGAGGAGTCTTTAAGAAGAAGTTTTTGACAATTTCAGGTTCGCCATTCATCAGCAATGCCAATGCACTGGGAATGAAGTCCCTAAAAAATACCTGGTTATAGTTCAAAGCATCATCAGTGGAATCAAGGGCTGCAATGGTGCCAACCGGCTTCCCTTCGAAATAAACCAGAGACTTCCTGAGATTGTCCCATGCATTCGCCACCATGGGATGCGTGGTGAATGGGGTGTAGCATCCGGACAGAGGGGTGCCAGATCAGATGCTTATCTTGGGAGACAACATTATGCCTACCCTGGGAGACGACATTATGCATACCCTGGGAGACGACATTGACTCTAGGCCATCTGAGCTCCTCATTGTCTCTAGACCCCTCAGATGGGTAACAGAAATCGATAGATCACTCAAAGTCTTTTCTTCCAGAGATCTGCACTTCAGATTCAGGAGCCTCGCCTCGTCCCAATCAGGGCCTCTTCTAGAGACATACTAGTTGGCATTGTGATTGAAAAGGTATTATATGGTCCCAGGAGTAGATTTTATAGTCTTCGAATTTATTTCAAAATGCCACCAGTATTTTGCAGAGATGGTTGGGAAAAAACAACAAAAACAAGAATAAATAAAATGATAGAGAACTAAAATCTGGGCTTATGCATGCAAACATCAATTTTTCTCCCCTGATGTCAATTATCCCTTGAAAACCAAAAACCTTTGCGATTTTCTAAGGAAGAATCTCTAGATTTGCAGGCTTGCAGACTTTTAAAGCCAGAAAGCAGCAGAAACCAGAAAGAAAACTATGGAAATGGAATAGAAGGAGGAGACAAATCCAAAGGAAAAATTAAAAACACAACCTTGGTCTGGAATTAAAAAAGTGAAAATACACATGAGGAAAATGTGTTGGCACATTGTGAGTAAAGGAGTATTAGGACCAATATAGTATGGTAGCTATAGTTTAATAAAGCTAAGATGTCGATAGGGCCTGAGTTGATTGGTAAAGAAGGATGTTGTTATTTGCTCCACCACAGTTCAAATCACCCCAGCAACATGTTCCCCCTTGTGAGCGAGTGCACCTGTGTAAACATACTTGTTATTGTGGTTGTGGTAATGTGCAGGTCCTAAGAATTTGGCAAAATAGATATCCTCTACTCATGACTGTGTAGATGAAGGAGAGCCATTGTTAGGCCTTAGATTTTGAACTTGGCTTTGATACCATGTGTGAGGATCCCTCCTAGGGCTCTCTTACTAAAAACTAAATTTATCTAATTTTAAACACAATAATACAGAAAATAACTTCTTTATATCTAAACATTTATTTGATGATACTACACCATTCAAATTTATTTACCACAAATTAAATAAGTAAGAATTTTATTCCAACCATTAACATAAGTAGTCAATAAACGGAGGAATACCTATTCCAATAGCTCAGTTGAGATGCTCCTGAGCTCTTGACTCTATTCGGATGCTCCTCTTGACTACCCAACTAGATTTGCCTCCTAGCCAACTAGGAAATATTCCCTAGCCTAGGGAACCTCCACAGGGTCCCTAGCCCTTCGAGCCCAAGTCCAACCAGATGTAGTGTGTCCAAGTTCAGCAAACACTCTCCTTCTCCCCATTCTATTTTTCTCCACATTCCTCCCAAAACAAAATCCTCCAAAACCACAACCACAACCCAAAACCAAAACCAAGACCAAGGATCCCCCTTCTCATCTCAACATCCTTCCCCTTTTATGCCTCTTCCTCCCATCCACCTCAACCACCTGTCATTAATGTCATGACTACCCCCTCATCGTTTCATTTAGTATCCTTGACTTTTCTTACCATATCTTCCCCCAAGTAGATATGAAAAGACATTTTGGGGATAAGATATGAATATTTAATTTGGAAATTAATTGGAGAAGACCATATCTTCTCCCAAGTAGATTTTGGGAAGACATTTTTGGGATGGATATTTAATTTGAAAATTAATTGGAGAAGACCATATCTTCTCCAAAGTATATTTTTAGATGACACCTTGGGATATGGGTATTTAAATTAGAATAAATGGAAGGAGATCATATCCTATCCAGAATTAAATTTGAGAAGACAATTTGGGAATTGAATAATAACAATAATAAAATTTATATCAGTAAATAAAAATTACAGTTTCACAAATGTAAGTATATACCAATATTTCTTCATAATTATAAGTCAATATTTTCAGGTAAATAAAATTTGCATGATACAATTAACTAGGGCATTACATGTTATCCATTAGTGTAATCGATTTGTAGGATTTTAATCGTAAAGTCTTTGATATTGAAATTCATATACCTAGACCCACATCAACTAGCATTTCAAATATTGGTTTTTGACAAAACCAAAAGAGTTTCTTCGTACAGTAATTAACGAGGGAGTCTCTACTTGTATTATGTCTATTGCTTGTTGGAAATATTTGGGCACTCCGCTGATCAATCAATCGCCTACCACTCTGTTGTGGCCCGCAACAACACCCCTTCTTATTTAGTGTTATTACTAAATAAGTGGGGACCCTTAGTCAAAAATTTAAAAAATTAATTAGTGCTTGTATTTCCTTTTTAATAAAAACTTACCATCATAAACTTAGGAAAATACCTTTGAAAAATCTAAAACAGCTTAAGTTTCATGATAATGTAAGATAAAATCACTCCTTAAGAAATATCACATCGCAAAAAGGATAATATGATACCTCCTTACAAGCCAAATTATAAGATCAAGAGATCGCAATGCGAGACTACATATTGAAAAACATATATCGCATCGCATGCATCAAAGATCGCTTATGCTAAAAAACCCTAAACCACTGATATGCAATGACGCATATCGCAAAATCGCATTTCGCAGAAAATACATTAACAAAAATTGTCACATGCCCCTCTCCTGCGATATTACGATATTGCGATAGAGTGGCAAAGCGATATTGCGATAGAGTGGCAGAATGATATCGTGAAAATGTGATACAGCGATCTTCAATATTGCGAAGCAAATCGCAAAATGGCGGATCTTTCGGGCTTGTTAATCAAGAAAACGTTTTCCATAAACTGAGACCTGGTTATGCGCTTTAATGCTAATTAATGAGTTAGTTGCCAGTTGTTAATGAAATATGGTTTTTTGCTTATCGAAGAGCCAGTGCACGTAAGGTGGTATAATTTTTATGTCTTCGGCATTTAAAGCTTTCTCGTCACCTTTCCTTATCATTACTCTCACCTCACTTGTAAACTGCAAGAACGAAGAACAAAGAATTATACAAAGCAGTATACAGGATATGATGGGGAAGAAAGGCAAAGCTCCGAGCTTTGAAGACAAATAAATGTCGCCCTTATATACAGACACCGCCAGTAACAGAGATGCTGGTATCACTACTTGGGAAGGCATGTATAATTTACTTGAAGAAGAGAATCCCAAGGTGATGGAGGTTACGGCTATTGCAGGTTCTCAGGGGTCTTTTGAGGCATCAGTTGCAGATTTAGCTTGTTCGTTCTTGCATTGGATAGCGACGAGGCCCAAAATTCTCCCCTACATAGACATGGTTAAATGGGTACTGGATAGTGCTGACATCAAAAACAGACAATTTAAGACTCAGGGTCAAGAGCTTACGTAATCATTATTTTCACAAAATTTGAGCTTTATATCCGTTAAAAGAAAGCACGCAAGAGGAAAAAATCGCACCAAGGAAGCCCGGATCAAGAAACGGAGGCAGTTTCTAATGTGCATCCCTAGGCAAAACTTCTTGAAAAGGAAAGCCTCTAATTGCTCAGTCACATGTAAGCCTAGAAATTTGTAAAAAAGAATGCTAGTGGTGAAAAAATAAAACTTGAATCCTAAAACCAGTAGTAATTGACCGAAATATCTTCAATATGGTATGTATATATATACAGCAATTGCAAACAAGCTGGAGACAGAAGGCTCAAGAAAAGGCAGAATCAATCAAAAGATTAACTAAGTTGAATTGGGATTCTTACTGGGCATATTTGGTAAAACCGCACAGCTAGTGTATGACTCTCAAATGCATCATCAATTCTGCTGAGAAGATGGCGCCAACTCTTGCTGATTCCATTTTCGCAGGACAGTTGAAGTCTGAAGTCAGCCAGCTGACTCTTCTCAAGCAAATGTTGAATGCTTTCGATTTCAAGGAGCAGATACAGAAATAGTTAGTTGTTAATTTTAGATTCAATATTAGTATTAATTTTGCTTCATTTTTGCATGAAAAAAGGACGGTCATTTAAACCGTATCCTACATTTTTATAATAAGTTATTTTTAGATTTAGTTAGTAGTATTTAAACCCTTCTCATGCATTTAGAGAAGGGTCCAGAAATTTATCAAAAACTTGTCCTTAGAACATGCACTTTTGCACCCTCCGAGGAGGTTTTGATGAATGAATGGAACAGGATTTATTGATATCTGCATTTAATATCTGCTAATGATGTTGCACTTATGTACTCTTACTGGATGTTGGATTAAGAAGATATAAATCATTATCACTTGAAGCTCATGAGTAGAACTAGTTATAAATGATACTTCTATCTCTTAACTATTTCTGCCTTTGTGTTAAAGTGATATTCATGTTCAGTTGTTTATATATTGATGCATGAATGCCTGTGTTATCATTCGGCACTTTTGTACGGTGATAGCTATTTATTTATGCTTAATGTATGAGTAGCTTATTATGCGATATGCTTTCACAACTGTTTCATCTAAATTTTAATACGAAGTGGTTTATCTATATTGAATTCTTTTCTCATAACAGTTGAATGATCTTTATTACCGATTGTTATCTGAAATCATTTTAGATCGTATAACAAAAGGATTACACCCCGGGTTAGTGTAGACTTAGATATTTCTGTTTATTAGAATACAATTGCATGTCATTAGATTAGAGTTAGAATTAGAGCATCTCACTTAGGAACTTTCAGAAAGGAAATATCAATTCTTCACACACACACACACATAAATTGGGAAATTGGTCCCATATTCCTAGTCGAACCCACTATACCAAACGGAAAAGGAGCTCCTAACCAAGGTCCGGATTGGGTGGGTATCCCCCTTGTTGTAGACCCAATTTTCGGGGATTCAACATATTTGGCGCTAGAAGGAGGGCCTCGAACTGTGAATGGCAAGCAAGTCTAAGTCTAAATACCATTCTGAGAGTAAATTGCCCTCACTATCTCCCTCGACTTCTCCATTGCATTTAGAATCTATAAATCCAGAGCCAGAAGGCAAGAACAACAGCCGCTGCTACAAACCCTGACATTTCAGAACAATCTACTATTGAACCTCCTGAAGTTGAATCTTTGATTCACAAACTTCAGCAATTTTCTATATCTCCTCAAAGATCTGATAAATCTCAAGGCAACATGACTTCGCAATATAACCCTGCTCATCCTCTTACCAGATTAAAGAGCCAAAAGTTTGGCATTCAGCCAACCGAGTTACCTCTACCTAGAAGGAAGAGAGCAAGGAAATCACCTAAAGGGTCCAATAGCGAGACTCTTTCATCATCATCATCCATTTCAACCTCTCCACCACGAAGTCAACCATCCACTCCTCCACTTCAAATCATTATCCACGAGTCCACTGGTACTTCCACATCTCCTTCTCAATCATCTGGAGTCATAATATCCTCACCTTCTCAACTGCAGGGATCATCTTCTGCACTTTCCTCTGTTAGCCGTTCAGCGATGGCCCAATCTCCATGGAATAACCTAGGGGTAGTCTTAATGCCTGCGCCCTTGAGTCAGCTACCAACCCATCCTGAAAAATGGTTGCCTAAGTTTAATCCTGAAGTAGGCATGCCAATGGAAGAACATATAAATAACTTTATGCTATCCATAAATCTCAATGGAGTTACCAACGAAGATGCTGTCGTTCGACTTTTTCCTTATACTCTTCAGGGAGCAGCCGGAACATGGTATTTTTCATTACCGTCTAGATCTATCACTAGTTGGGATATCTTCCAAGAACAATTCCTCACTAAGTTTGGTGATGATAGGTCTACGGCGACATTGATCAATGACCTGTCTAACCTTAGGGCCGAGTCAAAAGAAACTATCAAAGATTTCAATTCACATTTCAATAAATTGTTAAACAAAATTCCTACTGCTTCCAAGCCTAGCGAAGAAGTGCGAAGTGAATGGTACATCACTGCTTTACCATCAAACATAGCAATCTTCTTTGACAGGGCTAACAAAAAAACTTTAGCTGAAAATATGAAAGAAGCAATAGCAGTAGAGAAATGTATTATAGCCCTAGAAAATAAAAACGTGATAGAAGAACGAAAATCCAAGAAGGTTACTTTCAAGGAAGATCCCAAGAAAAACAATCGAAAGATCCATTCGATTTAGAAGGATTGCAAAAAGTTTTGAAGACCATGTCTAACGAGATGGTTGACATTAAGAAACAAGTGGCAGAAGATTCTTCTAAAAAGTCGTACAGACCTTATAAAAGAAATCCTTTGACTGATTCAAAACCCCCTAATTCTATTACAAGTGCTGAATCAGAAGAAGAAGAAGAGGAAAACACTACTCAAGAACATACCGATGAAGAATAAGTTGTAGAGTTACAAGGTATGTGGGATTTCATCCTCCTAGATGAAGAGGATCAAGAGGCATCCCCAGTTAGTACTCGAAGCAGAAATCAACTTGATCCTCCTCAACCTACCCCTAAGCCAAAGAGTGCAAGCTCGATGACTAAGGATAAAGTCGCAGCCAAGAAAACAACACCTAAAGCGACTCAAACCAGCCCAGTCCAAACAGATTCATCAACTCCATCTAAAACGCTGATTGTTTCGGATGAAATTGAGTATAATATCATAGAAGACATGAAAAATACTAGGGCCAACATCACTTTTTACGAATTGAGCAAGTTAAAACACCAGCAAAAGATACTATTGAAAGAATTACATGTTGTACCAGTTGCACCTTTGCCCGCTGCTGTAATCTCTCAAGCTTCCCATGACATGGGAAGACCTCCAACTAATGTGATTAATAAAGTTGATCCAAATGATATCGCTTTAATTATAGGAAGGTCGAGATCTCATACTCCCCCATTTCTTCTTACTTATGAAATTTTCAATAAAAATTTGCATAATTGCTTAGTGGATTCTGGAGCTTCATCGAATATTTTACCGAAGTCAATATGTGCAAAATTGAACATCCAACCACAAAAATCCGTTGTGCGCATAGTTTAGCTAGTTCAATCGCAAGTCAAAGTGATTGGCGAATTAAATCAAGTTACCATAAGGCTGTCATCCAACCCAAAGGTATGTCAAGTTATCGACATTTTAGTTGCTGATATTCCGGAATTTTATGGCTTAATTCTTAGCAGAGATTGGTCAGAAAAACTTCATGGCTACATTGCAACTGACTGGTCGCACATGTGGCTCCCTTACAATGGTAAATCAAACTAGATAAAAGTTGAGCGAGAAAGTCATCAAAAATACATAGTAACAGAACTGGAGGGAGAGAATGAACCAGTAGCTACATCAATAACATCATTGGAAACTACTCAGTAGATTCTTTCCTAGGAAATTTTAATGCTCATACTTCACCTTATTTAGAACATTCTGTTTTGTCTCAAGTAGAAAATTCCTCTCAAACAGATAGTTCTAAATGTATTAATTTTATAGATATTCCTATAAATAAATCTTTATTTTGGAAGTTATTTTTTGACGGTTCTAAATCTAACGAAGGAGCAGGAGCAGGATGCGTGTTAATCCGTCCAAAGGGAAACAAAACTATGCTAACTTGTAGAATCAAATTTGATTGCACCAACAATACCGCAGAATACGAGGCTTTAGTCCAACGGTTATACAAAGCAATTGGATTAGACGTCAAATACCTTCAAGTTTTCGGAGATTCTGAAATTGTAATCAGACAGGTACATAATACTATACATTGTTTATCAGGTCATTTAAAACATTACCAATCTTTAGTTCAAGATCTAACTGAACACTTTATAGCATTTAATATTTCATCAATTCCCAGACTCCAGAATGCTAGCAGACCTCCTAGATAACGTAGCTTCCAAGCTCATTCCTTCTGAAGATTTTGGCCCTGATAAATTTTCAATTGAATTAATTTTTAGACTCTTTATTCCTGAGAACATTACCAATTGGAGGATTTTTAACGATGATTCTGATATCGTGAGTTTCCTCACATCTGAAGGATCCTACACCAATCAAATAATTGACGAAGACCAACATGACCGACAATTGCAACAAGATAGCACTAACAATGCTATACCTAAGTCGATAGTCAAGTTAGAAGACCTTTATGATTTGAAAGATCGGTTTAAAATATCTACCAATTCAAAACTTCAAAGTTAAACTTTGAACTATCAATTAGTAAATCTAGGAACTGATACCAAACCACAGAATATCAACCTAGGCCTTGGTCTAACTCCTGAAGAAAAATTAGCATATATCCATCTCTTGAGATAGTACAAAAGTGTCTTCGCTTGGAACTACGATGAACTCAAAACATATGACACTTCCATCATCCAACATACTATTCCAATGATAGACGATGAAAAACCGGTCCAACAAAAGTTGAGAAAGACCCATCCCAATCTAGAAAATCAGATCAAAACTGAACTCAATAAGTTATTGAAAGCCAAAATAATTTTTCCTGTTCGACATTCGAAATGGGTTTCCAATATGGTTCCTGTTAGAAAGAAAAATAGAGACATCAAAATCTGTATTCACTTTTGAAATCTTAACAAAGCCTACCAAAAGGATAATTTTCCTTTGCCTCCCATGGAACAAATACTACAGGCAGTTGTGGGATCAAAATTATTGTCATTCTTGGATGGATTCTCAGGATACAACCAAGTGTTGGTACATCCCGATGATCAATTAAAAACCACGTTCATAACTAAATGGGGCACATACACATATCAAAAGATGCCCTTTGGTCTGATCAATGTTGGTGCCACATTTCAAAGAGCCATGGACATCGCATTCGAAGGTTTAGTTAACAAATCAGTGGTAATGTATTTGGATGATATAACTGTATATTCCAAGAAATGAAGCAATCATCTTAGAGATTTAAAACAAATCTTCCAACATTGTCAAAGGTATGGAATTTCACTTAACCCGAAAAAAAAAAAAAAAATAAAAATAAAAATAAAAAAATAAAATAAAATAAAATAAAAATAAAAAAAAAATAAAATAAAATAAAATAAAATAAAATCTTTTTTTGCATTAAATGAAGGAAAACTTCTCGGATTCAAAGTGTTAAAATCTGGAATTCACATTGATCCTGACAGAATCAAGGAGATTTTTGAAATACCCCTACCTCACAACAAAAAAGCTATGCAATCTTTCCTTGGCCAGATTAACTTTGTAAAAATATTCGTTCCATATTTTTCAAGAATTGTGTCTCCTTTACAAGCAATGATTAAAAATAACTCAAACTTTAAATGGGGCCAAGACGAATGTGAGGCATTCAATCTGATCAAACAAGCAATTGTTAACGCTCCATCTTTAGCAACTCCAAATTTTTCAGATCCTTTTATTTTATATACATTTGCCTCTGATAGATCATATGCTGTAATACTCACTCAAGCAAATCAAGAAAAGGCAGAAGCCCCAATTTCTTTTTTCAGTTCAAATTTATAGGGGGCTGAGTTAAATTATTCAGATGTGGAGAAACAAGCTTACGCTATTTTCAAAGCAATTAAATATTTCAAACCCTTTCTACTCAAAACCTATACGAAAATCATAGTACCGTTTCCAGCGGTAAGAAATCTTTTAGTACAAAAAGATGTGGGTGAGAAAAAGAGCCAATTGGGTTACTACCTTACAGGAATATAATGTAGAAATCAAACCAGCAAGTATTGTAAAAGGTCAAGGATTTTGTAAAATGCTGGTCGGAGCATCGCTTATGTTTGAAATTCCATCTGCAGAGATACAAATGTACAAGGTAAGCCTAAATGATGTTGAGTCATTATACGCTGATATCATTTATTATCTAAAGAATGGATATGCTCCTTCAAACCTCGATCATACCAAGAAAAGAGCTCTAAGGTTGAAAGCCAAACAATATCAGTTCGTGAACAATGTTCTTTTTAGAATAAATTATGATTATGTTCTCCTTAGATGTCTTGAGAAATCTGAAGCTGAAAAAGTCTTGCAGGAACTCCACAATGGGCCAGCAGGCGGACACTATGCTGGAGACGCTACTGTACATAAAATCTTACACGCAGGCTATTACTGGCCCACATTATTCAAAGACTCACATAACTATGTGAGGAAATGTCAAGTTTTTCAAACCGCTACTAGGAGACAAAAGAAACCATCCTTGCCACTACAACCAGTCAACATTAAGCAACCTTTTGATCAGTGGGTATTGGACATAATAGGTGAGATCGTTCCTCACTCTTCTAAATAGCATAGATATATCCTTACAACAATAGATTACTTTACTAAATGGGTAGAAGCAGTTCCACTCAAGACGGCTAATGCTAAACATATCATTGAATTCATAGATCAGTTCATAATCACCAGGTTTGGGTTGCCTTCTGCTTTAATGTTTGATAATGCATCATATTTTTCTGGTAATGCAATGACTGAATTTGCACTCAAAAGGGGTTTCAAGCTTAAATACTCTGCCAATTATTATCCACAGGGGAATGGGTTAGTTGAATCTACAAATAAAAACTTAATCAGAATTATTAAGCATACCATTGACCAAAATCATAAAAATTGGCACAAGTCTTTAATATATGCTTTATGGGTAGATCGAATAATGCAGAAAGCCTCCATCAGTACTTCTCCCTTCAATTTAGTTTATGGGAAATAAGTGGTTCTTCCAACTCATTTAGCAATTCCCTCTTTAGCCTTAGTTCAATATATTGATGAAGCACCAACTTCCTCCTTACAACTAAGGCAGCTGGAAATAATTAAGTTAGAAGAACAACAAGAACAGACCAAGATAACTCACGCTCATCATCAAGCATTAGTAAAAGCCTCTTTTGATTCAAACATGATATCCAGAAAAGACTTTCAAATAGGAGATCTAGTTTTGAAATGGGACAAGGCTCATGAGGAAAAAGGGAAACATACAAAATTTCAACGAATGTGGCTTGGCCCTTTCCAAATCATAGAAGTCATAGGTATGTCCACTTTTATGTTACAGGATTTAACAGGAAAAAGAGATTCTTAACCTGTTAACAGACAGATCCTCAAAAAATATTTTCCATAGGAGATAATTCTTCTATTTTGTAGATTAGTTTTTATTTCCATATAAAACTAGTTGTAAATGATTACATTTGGGATTTATGAAAAAGACACAAATTCTCTTTTAGATTTTGTTTTTTCACTTGTATAAATAGAATTCTCTTAGAAAATTGATCGTTATTATTGAAAGATACAGTTAAAGACTCTAGGGCTAGTAATGATATTAGTTTCGACTTTGTAAATTTTGATGAAAAACGACCTTTAGTGAAAAACTATTTTATATCAGTCCAATGAAAGGTATCAATAATAAAACGAAGATTCTCTGTAGAAAAGCTCTTTCAAAAAACTCTACCATTGTCGTCCAGAGCTATCTTAAGGAAACAATGATTCCCTCCCCACCTAGGAAACTACAACATTCAGAGAATGATCCAATGATACACTTTAACTTAAAGAGTAAGAGGTCTCATCACGAGCCGGCTTATCATGATCATAGATATTATAGCTTGCTGACTTTGCCAATACTACATACCACAACAGGGCAATGACTCAAGATTGTTGCAATCAAAAGACAAGGGGTCTCATCAAGAGCCAGCTTGTTCAACAAAGTTATAAATCAAGTGAATGACAGTGTCATAAATTGGCTATCAAACCAAGACATTTTTCTTTAAGGGTAAAAAAGAAAAAATGAAAGCAATAAGTGTAGATATGGATTTCTCTTTGAAAATTGTATATTTCTCTAAGTAGGATACAGGATCATTGCTGGGTAATAGGTAACCCCGTTGAGGCTATAAACGCCTGCTAGTAGCAGAGGCTCTACCTACGATAAATGAGCATATTCAAAACTGATTTATAGAGAAGGCTTTGTTTTCATCTTTATAAACCAAGTAATGACTGATGTAGATATAAGGACTAAATTGAGGGAGTAAATAATCAAAGTTGAAAATAGAAGAAACAAAATATCATTGATAGGTAAAAGCATAATGTACTTTATCTTTCTATATTAGAGTTTAATTTTCTGGAAAATTTTCTATTTTGGAAGTTTAGAAAATTCAAAAGAAAAGTAGAGATAACTGGTTCTTCCAAGTGAATCGCCAATTGTTGTGGCTAACAACAACCCCCCTTCTTATTTAGTGTTATTACTAAATAAGTGGGGACCCTTAGTCAAAAATTTAAAGAATTAATTAGTGCTTGTATTTCCTTTTTAATAAAAACTTACCATCATAAACTTAGGAAAATACCTTTGAAAAATCTAAAAAAGCTTAAGTTTCATGATAAGGTAAGATAAAATCACTCCTTAAGAAATATCGCATCGCAAAAAGGATAATATGATACCTCCTTACAAGCCAAATTCTAAGATCACGAGATCGCGATGTGAGACTACATATTGAAAAACATATATCGCATCGCATGCATCAAAGACCACTTACACTAAAAAACCCCAAACCACAGATATACAATGACACATATTGCAAAATCGCATTTCGCAGAAAATACATTAACAAAAATTGTCACATGTCATGCTCCTGCAATATTGCGATATTGCGATAGAGTGGCAAAGCGATATTGTGATAGAGCGGCAAAATGATATCGTGAAAATGCGATACAGTGACCTGCGATATTGCGAAGAAAATCGCAAAATCACTTCATCGCGGATCCTTCGGGCTCGTTATTCGAGAAAACTTTTTCCATAAACCGAGACCTGGTTATGCGCTTTAATGCTAATTAATGAGTTAGTTTCTAGTTGTTAATGAAATATGGTTTTGTGCTTATCGAAGAGCCAGTTCACGTAAGGTGGTATAATTTTTATGTCTTCGACATTTAAAGCTTTCTCGTCACCTTTCCTTATCATTACTCTCACCTCACTTGTAAACTGCAGGAACAAAGAACAAAGAATTATACAAAGCAGTATACAGGATATGATGGGGAAGAAAGGCAAAGCTCCGAGCTCTGAAGACAAAGAAATGTTGCCCTTATATATAGACACTGCTTGTAACAGAGACGCTGGTATCACTAATTACGAAGGCATGTATAATTTACTTGAAGAAGAGAATCCCAAGGTGATGGAGGTTATGGCTACTACAGGTTCACAAGGGTCTTTTGAGGCATCAGTTGCAGATTTAGCTTGTTCGTTCTTGCACCAGATAGCGGCGAGGCCCAAAATTCTCCCCTACACAGACATGGTTAAATGGGTATTGGATAGCACTGACATCAAAAACAGACAATTTAAGACTCAGGGTCAAGAGCTTACGGAATCATTATTTTCACAAAATTTGAGCTTTATATCCGTTAAAAGAAAGCACACAAGAGGTGAAAATTGCACCAAGGAAGCCCGGATCAAGAAAAGGAGGCAGTTTCCGATGCGCATCCCTGGGCAAAAATTCTTGAAAATGAAATCCTCTAATTGCTTAGTCACCTGTAAACCCAGAAATTTGTAAAAAAGAACGCTAGAGGTAAAAAAGTAAAACTTGAATCCTAAAACCAGTAGTAATTGACCGAAATATCTTCAATATGGTATGTATATATATACAGCAATTGCAAACAAGCTGGAGATAGAAGGCTCAAGAAAAGGCACAATCAATCAAAAGATTAACTAAGTTGAATTTGGATTCTTACTGTGCATATTTGGTAAAATCGCACAACTAGTGTATGACTCTCAAATGCATCATCAATTCTGCCGAGAAGATGGCGCCAGCTCTTGCTGGTTCCATTTTCGCAGGACAGTTGAAGTCTGAAGTCGGCCAGCCGACTCTTCTCAAGCAACTGCTGAATACTTGCGATTTCAAGGAGCAGATACAGAAATAGTTAGTTGTTAATTTTAGATTCAATATTAGTATTAATTTTTCTTTATTTTTGCCTGAAAAAAGGACGGTCATTTAAACCTTATCCTACATTTTTGTAATAAGTTAATTATAGATTTAGTTAGTAGTATTTAAACCCTTCTCATGCATTTAGAGAAGGGTCCAGAAATTTATCAAAAACTTGTCCTCAGAACATGCACTTTTGCACCCTCCGAGGAGGTTTTGATGAATGAATGGAATAGGATTTATTGATATCTGCATTTAATATCTGCTACTGATGTTGCACTTCTGTACTCTTAGTAGATGTTGGATTAAAAAGAGATGAATCATTATCGCTTGAAGCTCATGAGTAGAACTAGTTATAAATGGTACTTCTATCTCTTAACTATTTCTGCCTTTGTGTTAAAGTGATATTCATGTTCAGTTGTTTATATATTGATGCATGAATTCCTGAGTTATCATTTGGCACTTTTGTACGGTGATAGCTATTTATTTATGCTTAATGTATAAGTAGCTTATTATGCGATATGTTTTTCACAACTATTTTGTCTAACTTTTTATACGAAGTGGTTTATCTATATTGAATTCTTTTCTCATAACAGTTGAATGATCTTTATTACCGATTGTTATCTGAAATCATTTTAGATCGCATAACAAAAGGATTACACCCCGGGTTAGTGTAGACTTAGATATTTCTATTTATTAGAATACAATTGCATGTCATTAGATTAGAGTTAGAATTAGAGCATCTCACTTAGGAACTTTCAGAAAGGAAATATCAATTCTTCACACACACACACATAAATTGGGAAACTGGTCCCATATCCCTAGTCGAACCCACTATACCAAACGGAAAAGGAGCTGCTAACCAAGGTCCGGACCGGGTGGGTATCCCCCTTATTGTAGACTCAATTTTCGGGGCTTCAACACACTCTCAAATCCTTTTATGTAAGAGGATTTCAAGCTTATGGTATTTTAAATGACCTACTAGTAGAATTAGAGGGTTAAATGGTTGCTATCAAAGTAGAAGTTTTTGATGCTCAACTTGACTACAATATTTTGTTGGGTTGAAGTTGGACTTATGCAATGTCTGTAGTGGTCTCATCAATTTTTTTATTGATACTATTCCCTCATCAAGGAAGGATAGTTAAAGTAGACCAACTGTATTTTTACACTTTTGGTCCAAATTCCACTGGTAGTGTACCTTTTGTGGGGAAAGCAAATATTTCCTATGAAGAGGTTGGAATCGATTTGCTTAAGGATTCATCACTGATGGGAACTTTTTTGCTTCCTCCACCCAACACTCCTTTTAATGTTTCCCAGGTCAATGTGATCTCATCAAGATTTTCAGAATCATATAATTGGATTGTGCCTACACAATCATATTTGACCACTTTTGGGGACCGAGTGCCTCTAAGTCCATTGGAAATAGTTTATCAGGTTGTTCAATCATTTTTAGAACCACTTCATACCGAAACTGATCGATTGAATGTGATCATTGATGAGTATTCTAAATCATCCTAGTTGGAACCTATACCATTTCCTAATCCTTTCGATAACATGTTTCCAACAAAAGAGAGTATAATGGAAGTTATGACTTTAGATGAAATGCCTTGGGAAGATTATCGTCATCGTTCCTCTTTTCTTCCCAACTTCAAAAGGATTAAGAATAAATTTTCTACAATGTTTTCACCTGAGGTTGTAGATGACCCTAAGTTCCATGTATCGATTTTCAAATCTAAGTTTGAGAAGAATTAGAGAATATATCTACAACAATTCTGCTTAATATCTCGGTGAAACTTGGAATTATGGAGAAAAATCATATAGGTGCGTCATGCTCACTTGATGAAATTCAGACTTATAAGGCCTTATTCCAAGAATTTCGTGACATTTGTTCTTGGTATTATGAGGAGATGCTAGGAATCAACCCAAATATTGTAGTTCATGAAATCAAGACATACCTAGATGTTAAGACTATAAAACATAGATTACGTCTAGTGCATCCTAGAAAATTTGTTGCTATCAAAGTTGAGGTTGTAAAAGTTCTAAATGTTAGTTTTATCTATCTTGTTCCCTTGATTGATTGGGTTTCCAACATTGTTCCTGTTAACAAGAAGCAATGGACAATAAGAGTATGCGTCGATTATAGAGATATTAACAAAGCTTGTCCTAAAGAAAACTATCCTACTCCTTACACTGAACAAATAATTTATGATTGTGTCGGTAATGAAATATTTTCTTTTATGGACAGATTTTCCAGATACAATAAAATTAACATACTCCCTGCGGATGAGCATAAAACCCCATTCAATTGTCCATGGGGAACTTTTACCTATAGAAAGATTCCATTCAGACTAAAGGATGTTGGCGCCACTTTTCAACGAGCTACGTCTTATGCTTTTCATCACATTAAGCATATTGTACATCCATACTTAAATGATCTGACAACACATTCATTGAAACACGAAGATCATCCAATGCATCTACAAGCAATTTTTCTCCGTTGTCAACATTATGATATACGCTTAAATCCACACAATGTGTTTTTTGTGTGAAATTTGGGCGTTTATTGGGATTTTTTTGTGTCTAAAGAAGGTATTCATGATGACCCCCTTAAGGCAGAGGCTATTCTGAATTTTCCTCCTCCTTCCAATTTACGCCAACTCCAAAGTTTGCAGGGGAAAGCAAACTTTTTATGTCGATTTAGTTCGAATTTATGCAGAGTTAACTAAAGGTTTTACTCAAATTCTAAAAAAGGACATCTCTTTCATTTGGGATGAAATTTCTCAAAAATATTTTGATGCACTTAAACATGTGTTGACCCACGAACCTTTATTGCATCTTCTTAATTATCACCAAGATTATTTTTTTTATTTATCTACATCAGAAGTTACCATTGGTATGGTATTAGCCCAAGAGGGTGAATTAAACAATGAACATGTGGTTTACTACTCGAGTAGGAATCTTACAAGTTGTCCAAATGTTTTGTCATTATATTATATTGCACAAAACAATAGTGGTTTCAAATTGCAACCCCATGGTTTATTTTCTTACCAAAAAATTTCTTGAGGGAAAATATTCCAAATGGATTGTTATCCTACATGAATTTGACTTAGAATTTGTTAAATTCAAGTCAAAGAAATCATTAGTGTTTGTTGAGCTTATTTGTCACTATCCCTATTCTAAAACAAAAATAGTGGCAAAGGATTCTATTCTAGATGAATCTTTTTTTCTTATCAACACACTAGACCCTTGGTATGGAGATATTATCATTTATCTCCAAACTCAAACTTTTTGGTCTAAATTATCTCAAACTAACCGTCATTGCATTTGGTACCAATCCCAGCAATACACCATTGTTGGTGATAAACTTTATTGTCGTGGTGTTGATTTAGTTTTTAGACAATTTTTAACACATGACGAAATCGAAAAAAGCTTTAAATGATTGTCACTGTAGAGCATGTGGTGGTCATATGTCGGGGTTTTCCACTGCCCAGAAAATTTTGTGCGTTGGATATTTCTGCCCTTCTATGTTCAAATATTTCATTACTGCAGTCCAGAAATGTCATAATTGTCAAATTTATCATCGCAAAATGTGTGCTCCTCCTTCTCCTCTTCACCCAATCATCATCGTCAGTCCCTTTACGAAATTGTGCATTGATTTCATTACATGTAACCCTCACTCAGCTAGGGGCATGGGTATATTATCCCATCTGTGGATTATTTTACAGAATGGGCGGAGGAAATGACTACATATAGGGTTGATGGTGAAATCACTTCTCTTTTCATATTCAATCATGTGATTGCTAGGTTTTGTGTCCCACGGACCATTGTCATGACCTTGGTAGCCATTTTCGAAACTTTATGATGACCAAACTTACTACAAAGTTGGGCTTATCATGATATCTTGATTTCCTATTACCCGAAGGCTAATGGCCAGGTAGAATATGTGAACAATTTTTTAACCACTATGCTTCAAAGGATTATAGGGATTCATAAGAGAAACTGGCATCTAATGGTTTTCTCATCATTGTGGGCATATCACACCTCAACAAAAACTGCAACTGATTTTACACCCTTTCAGTTAGTTTATGGTTTGGAAGCATTATTGCCTATTGAATGTGAAATCTCATCACTGAAGCTAGCAATTGAACTGCTTCTTGCTACTACTGTAGAGGAGGAACGTTTTTTATACTTAGCATGTCTAAACGAGACAAGCCATGATGCTGCAGTGGATAGCGAGACTCATAAGAAGCGTGTTAGGGCACAATTTGACCGAAATGTAAATCCTTGTATGTGTTCAAAAGGTGACTTGGTCTTGTTTTACAATCAAGAACATGAAAAGTTAGGAGTTGGGAAGTTCAAACCTATGTGGCATGGTCCCTATATTGTAAAATGCACACTTGTAAAAGGTGCTTATGAGCTAGTTGAATATGACAACATTCATTTAACTAAGCCCAGAAATGGGCTCTACTTGAAAAGGTACTATGCTTGATTTACTACCTGAATACATTGTATATTGGTGTATCGTATTTTACATGTGTGGTAATTTACTTCTTTTTAACAAAACCATTCTATTTCTCCTATCTATCTTGTGTTACGCTTGATTTTTAGATGTCGACGCTCCTTCAAACTTACATTAGTTATGTTGATGGCACTAGTCATAGTATTAAGAATCTTTCTTCCACAGCTTAAAAGCATCAAAGCTAGGACCAACATCTAAGCCATCAGTAGCATAGGTAGCAGCATAATCAACAGCTTGAAGGGGCATTCAGTTTCACCAGTCCCAGCTTCCTCAGTTTCACCAGCGTCAATAAAGGGGTCATCATTCCAGAAGCACCAGTTTCATCCTTTTTCATTCCCAGGATCAGTTCCAGGATCATTTCTAGAAGCATTTTCCCTACATCCCCAGAAAGCACCAGTTTCATTGGCATCCCCATCAACACCGATTGAATAAGTGTCATCTCTAGCTTCATTAGAACCATATGATCCAGCCATATATTCACCCACCAATGAGTTAGTGAGTCTGCATGGAATATGCCTTGGTTGAATGATGAAAAATATTACATAATACAGTGCTTCCATTGAAATTTTATCTAATACCATTTCATTTGGCATTTATCATTTAATATTCATATTATATTCTCAACTCATAGTATTCAAACTTAAGTCACATTTATTTAGTTAGAAGTTCTTCAATGTTAAGGATGTTTTTACGGGTCCATCTCTTGGAAAGATAATTCTATTACATTGAATACCAACAAATTCCAAGAAATTTAAACACGTTAACTTATGCACTAGAAAATTGTGTGTCAAATCGACATTTGAAACATTTGTAAAAAAAGCAATAATCATTCACATATTGTACAAAATAAGCTGAGAAAATAGAAGTAGTATCCATTAATCATAATGTTTGTAAAAAGCTTTAAGTTTACAAAAATTTCATCCAAGACGTATGAGGCTCGTGGCCTTTATTATCCAAACATGTGGATAAGCTAAAAAGACAAAATCAAGCTCTATGCCTAGAGACTAAGCATGGCGCTTATGGTAGCAAATGATGGCACGAGCCACTCGTCATAGAAAATGACCAATCCACCTAGTTACACCTATTTTATGCCTCTGGAAGTGAGGAGGAACGTTGTCAATCCCGACGTTTGAGATATCCAAATTTAACCTCTCCAGGTTTCTCTTGATCTCAGCTAGGGTCTCTATTGCAACTCGATCCTGCTCCATAGGGACTGGTTGTTCATCATGCCTAGCTATCAGTCGCATTGTTGTTGGTATGACTAGTCCCATATTTGCATGATAATTTTAGATAATTAGTCTTGTATGCAAATTAAAATCAAACAAACAAAAAATTCGAAAATAAAAAACAACCAAAGTGATAGTTTTTACCTATGTCACCCCATTGCATTCCTATGGGAATAGGGATATCTAGATCACCTCTAAAATGAATACCTGCATATGGGAAATCCTCAATTATAAGGATTTTGTGACTCAACCATCTGAAAAACGTAGGAGTGTATTTGATCACTTGACCACCACCACCTCTGTGTCGAGCCATCAATGAAACCCATTGTAGAATACAAGGATCTCTTGGACCTGCTATCTCCATGGAAACATGTGGATATAGGATGGGGATCCTCTCCAAGGAAAATCATACTATAATCACACCATATCCAAAGTTATTTAACCATATGTTCTTTTCTCTGGTGATTTTTCCTTTCAAATTTGCTAGAACCCCCTCGCACCAATTGAATAGAGTAGGTTGCGTGCACTCTAATGAAATTTGCATTTGTGCTTTGGTGACTAGGTGAAGCAGTAAAATTCTGCATAAATTAGCAATGGTAAATGCTATGGTCCTCAGTGGAAGTTATATGATGTACTTAATCTCAATCCTTCCACTATTGAGTTGGGATCCATGAACACAATACTCATTTAGGTAATAAGTTGTTGGTTCATCGCCTGACTTAGCACCAAATAATGAAATATTGGTTCCAATGCATAAGAGCCCTATCAAAAAATATATATCCTTGAAATCAATGGTTAGTCTGTGATCACCAATATGAAAGCACTGGTCTTGGACATTTCAAGCCCTCACTAACAATGTCAATAGATTTATTTGGGCCCTCATACCCGAAATCAAGAAAAAAAATTCCAAACCACAATTTATGAGTGCTTGCATTGTTGTTGGATTGTTCATTGCTTCAACATCTTGGGATTCATGTTATCTCTCTTTCCATTCCATTTTGACACACCAAGATATGCAATGAATGAGGGAAATATGATTAGAGAACAAGAATTGAAAAATTTTGAGCATTTTTGACAATTTTTAGGTTCCCTTGCCGCCTTGCATAAATTTCCTTCAGAAACAGGGTGGAGATGTCGCACTCTTTTTGAGGGAAATCTGTGCAAGCTGCACTTTTTGAGTATTGGGAGAGTCGTGCTTTCATACCCCCGAAAAAATAAAATTGCAACAACCCATGAGCACACCCTAGTTTCTAAAAAACACTCAAAATTAAGAAAACACCATTAAAATGCAAAATGAAAACCATGACTGATGAGAATAGGGAATGATCTCTTACCTGGAGAGGAAGACACTCGAAATGGTCCTCCTGATCGATCATAATCTACTGCTGAATATTTGGGTAAAAATGGACTCTCACAAACTTTGAAATGGTAAAAAACAAAATGGTAAAGAAATTTTGACTTTTTGACTTTTTATGAGAAAATTAGGCCTATTAAAATAATATTTGTTGCTTATAGCTTTTAAATTTCAATATATTTTAACTTTTTTTTTTCAGTATTTTTTGAGCAGTTATGATAACTTTGAGATTGAATGCACAAATTATTGGTTTATTTCTGAAAACTGATCATTTTGACGACAAGTACACTTTTATCACTTTTTTGGGCTCTTTAAAATTATGAAAAAGATAAATCCTAGAGTTATCTTTTAAGCTCTTTTCTGACTCTCGAAAAATGAAAAAGTTGTCGAGTACACTTGTTTCTTTCCAACTCATAAAAGTAAATGGAAGGACATCTATCTAGTATAATTTTACACCTTTTATGGACCACATAGACTATTTACTTTGACTAATCATGGTCAAAATAGTTCTCTCCTACATTATTTTACTCTTTTTCGGGCTTGAGAGAATAAATTTACGAAAAAAGAAATTTTGCAGTTTACTTATGTTTTTCTCCTAACTCCCTAAATATGAAAAATGTCGAGCTTTACTTTCTCCAAGCTCGTTAAAACATTACATTGAAATAATTGCATGAGTTTTCATTTTGTGTCTTTTCAAACTATTTAAATATGAAAACGACATCGAGTTACCCCTTTGTTGGACTCATCAACTGTAAACAGTGCAGGACTCATCAATCATGATGATACCAAACCACTCCTTTCTAGGGTTTGTTAAAAATACTCCAAAGGACACATATGCAGGATGAGCATACAGGACAAGAATATGTTATCCTCCTCAAGCTTGTATAAAAATAAAGAGGTACTTTCCAGTAATGGTGTGGGAAAATTGGAAAGAAACATTTATTCTTGTATTTTGAAAAGGTAGGATGTCGCTCTTAAACATGACACCCTATCACCTTTTGTGTCTCGGTTGGGAAACCCATTTTCCTCTTAGTTGATCATACCTCATTGAAAGTCTTCAAACTGATTTTTGGTCTTATTTTTAGTCAAATTTTGCCAAGTCAAAATGTCGTGTTGCCAGTATGTTCAAGTGAATCCCAACCTCAGTGAAAATTACCTTGCAAATAAATGGAATTCAATTGCAATGGTCATCCTTGAGTCAATCTTGAATTAATCAAAAAAAATGTTCGTCATAACTTAACTTGAGTTTCCAATCGTAAGCCCTCCTGTGACAGATCACTTCCTATTAAATTTAGCTCATTATCTAGGAAGTTGATCTAGAAACCTCCTTTAATACCTTGGTGCTTGCATGCCTCAATGGTAGGTTTATTGCTTTCAATGACAGGTTTTCATTATTGACCTTCGATCGAATGATTTTAAAATTCAAGTAATTTATTCACGCCTTGTAGAGTGTACTAAAGTACCTTGAGAACCTTTGTCATTATTGGTGGTTTCTCTTGCACCTATTAATGATTCACATCATTGAATGGTAATAAGGTGGTTTCTACCATGTTTGACTCCAAGGCATTCACTCTCATGGTTAGATTTTTATTGTGGATCGACAGAGATGAAGACCAAGACCATGGATCTAGTTTCAACTATCTAGGCTACATGTAGTTTCAATTATTCATGATTGTAAATATAGATCCATATTTGATGGATGTGTCCATACCGTGTCTACTATCAACATATATATTTGTACATTTCCATACATGTTCTTTATCATATTTATATTTTGAGTATGGGAATGCCTACCTCGGTGATGATTACATGAAGATATTGTATTATAAGCCTTGATTTTTTTTTCCAGGTCTCCAAACAATTGATCTCTATTCTGAACTTTTGCATGATAAAGCACTTTAGTTCTCAAACACCTCTTTTGACTTTCCACTTTAGGGGGGAACCTATTACACGTCATTTTGTTGCCATTAGGAAAATTAACGCCAATTTGGATCTCTCGCTATCCAATGAAGTGTTCCAAAGCAATATCCTATAATGTTGGAAGAAAAACAATCCTAAAGACAACAAGAATCCTGAATTATCTTGCTTAAAAACCCATTTTCACGCATTATTGCACTTTTCCTAGTCACTACCTACACAAATGCAGATATGGTCATTATATCATTCAAAATCCTACACTTTTTTCTCTATTGAAAGGTGTGATAGCCTCTTAATGTAGGTAAAAATAAAAATTAATTTTTGGAAGCCTTGTTGGAGGAATATTTCCCAACTAGAAGGCCTGAAAATCCTTCCTACTTGGCCCTCATCCCTTGGTTCATGGATCAAAGTCCCTCTTTTTGTGGAACCCTAATCCCTTTCTTTATGGATATTATCCCTTGAGAAGAAGATCTCAAACCTCCTCCTCTTGGCCTATAAATTCAGCACAGACTATAGGGGAAGGGGGAACTTTTGAATGTAAACTTATCCTATCAAATTGGGGCTGGAAGCTTGTCACTTAAGGGAGGATTGGAGACTATTGGAAGGAGGTTTGCAACATCAATGCTAAGGTAGTATTTCTCTTTTTCATTAAGTTATAATAAAAAAGAGAGTATCTCTCTCACTATATTTTTCAATGGATTTGATCTATTGTGTGTTTACTTCCATTTTTCCATTGATAATGATCATTTATCTATCATATTCCTTTGATCCTTTGTTGTTATTGTGCTTGCAGGTCTGGATTTTGAGTATTGAGAAACTGCATTAAACCATAGCGAGGATCATCATCGGGCATTTCATTTGAAAGGTATGGATTGCATATTCTAGTGCTTTTTCTTATGATTCAATAGGAATGAACCTAGGGAAATATTTACTAGTTTGTTTGTTTGTTACTAGATTCAACTATTGAATCTAGGGATATATTGTCTTTTCTACAAGATGGGATTTTATCTACCTAACATAGGGCTAATCTCAAAGAGTGTGAAGGAAAACTCAAGTATTTTAACCCAGATATTGGACATGCAACATAAAGAAAGAAAATGAAGGATAATGACATGCACATAGATAATAAGCAAGATTTATAGAAGGCCTTCTACCACAATGGTAAATGGGGTGGAAAATTTGTTTGCACATCACGAAAGGAGAATGGAAAAAGAGGGAAAGAAAGAGGGAGATCTAGCCGAAGATATTATGTCAGTACACTGAGGAGGTGGAGGAGAACCTCCTAAATCACCATCTTCAAGTTCAAGCTATTCCTCTTCCCCTCATTTTCATCATTTGACAAATAGTCATTAGAAAAATGCTTCTAAAAATCCATTGTTGATGTTAGATGTAAAATTTGATTTTCCCATGTTTAATAGTGAAGTTAATGCAAAAAACATAAACAATTGGATTAGATAGATCAAAGTGTACTACTGTATACAACAGATCGAAGAGGACAAAGAAAATATTAAGTTGACATCTCTTCAGTTGGGAGGAAAAAATCTTGTATGGTGGGAGAGAAAACTTAGAAAGGTAGTAAGCATAATGGTAAACTCCTTTCATCATGGTCTGAGCTCATTTTTTCATTAAGAGGGAAATATTATCAATTGGGTTACAGGAAAAAATCCATGATGGAGTGGTAAAACTTGAGACAAGTTAAAGGTGAGAATGTCCAAAGTTTCACAAAAGATTGTAGGAAGAAAGCATTAGCATTGTATATTCCTTTAGACTCACCAGAAAATTTGATGAAATACATTGGTACTTTACACAATTATATTTGTAACTCATTGTTATTTTTTTATCCCACTAATATAGATGAAGCTAACATGAAAGCAATTCATCTTGAAAACAAGGGAAAGCATGGACAAGAAGATCACACAAATAAGCCTCCATCTAAGTTCCAGAACAAGTTCAAAGAAAAAATACGAAATGGAAAGAAGATAATGACAACAAAGAAAGAGGAAGGAAACACCTCTTTCACTCATTGCAAGAAACATGGGCATGATGAGGATCATTGCTAGAAACCACATCCTAAGTTAAATCCTAAGAAGTTTGGCAGAAAAGGGAAGTAGAAGGTGGTTACTATAGTGTAACAAGACCTAGGTTTTGATTCCAGTGATGAAATTATGATCACAATTGTTGGGGTACAAGGTAAATATTCCTTTCATGCTAGTTAAAGTTCTAAAGATAAAGCTCATGATGATGAAAGAAAAAGAAGTGAATTGTTTCATTTAAGAGTTGTATCTGAGCACACAAAAATAGATACATTGTTTGATCTAGGTTCTCAAGTTAATTTGATCTCATAATAAATGGTTAAAAAGTTGGGTTTGGAAACGATTCCTCATCTGAAACTGTATCCTCTTGGTTGGGTGTGCGACAATGCAAAACTCAATGTCACTAGGCAGTGTAGGATCATATTTGTTATTGCTTCAAAGTTGATAGATGAGGTTGATTTAGATATTGTCCCACTTGACATTCGTGGAATATTTTTGGGAAGCCCATACTTATATGACAAGAAGGAAGCCCTTTTTAGGAACAAGAACAAACACTATCTCACTAAATATGGGGTGGAAAATATTGCCATATCTCACTATATTAAAGTCAAGTCAAATCTTGTTAGCACAAATGAAGAGACTCATCAACTCCAACAACAAGTGTATGTTCATGGTTGTAAGGGAAGAATATGTTGAGGCATATGATGATTTCAAAGGTTGTAATCCT
This sequence comes from Pinus taeda, assembly GCA_000404065.3. NCBI lineage: Eukaryota > Viridiplantae > Streptophyta > Pinopsida > Pinales > Pinaceae > Pinus > Pinus taeda. The sequence goes on from APFE030547313.1 coordinate 35,011, forward strand.
TCTCACAATAAATAAATGTTTGATATTGTTTCTAACTATGATGAGATTTTTTAGGAACCAGAAGGATTTCCTCCCAAGAGGGAAATTCAGCATGAGATCCATACTCAACAAGATGCCCCTCTTCCAAATGTGGGCATGTGAAGTATGTTATTTATGGAAATGGAGGAAATAAAGAATCAGATGCAATACTTTTTGAACTAAGGAGTCATCATACCTAGCTCATATCCAAGTGGTTCTCTAATTGTGTTGGTTCCGAAGAAAGATGACACATGGAGAATGTGCATGGATTATCGGGCTCTCAACAAGATCACAGTGAGAAACCGATATCCTCTCCCTTGTATAGATGATTTTATTGATCAATTAAAGAATGTTGTTTATTTCACTAAGTTGGATTTTCGCAGTGGTTACCATCAAATCAAGATTGCATAAAATGATGTGTTGAAAACTGTTTTCAAAACCAAGTAAGGATTGTTTGAGTGGTTGGTGTATTTAGGTCATATTGTTGGACGAGGTTAACTAAAGATTGATCCTTCCAAATTTAATGTAATTGTAATATGGCCTAAACCTACAAATGAAATAGAAGTAAGAATCTTCTTGTGAGCATTTCAATATTGGAGAAGATTCATAGCTAACTTATCATTCATTTCGTCTCCTTTACATGCATTGGATAGTGTAAAGCAAGTCTTTTAGTGGAGAGGAAACAAACAAGATTATTTTGATACCTTAAAGGAAAAGATCAACACATCACCAATATTAGCCTTTTCATAACTTAAAAAACCATTCGAGATCGAGATGAATGCCAGTGGATATGCCATGGGTGCAGTATTGATGCAACATTATAAGCTTATTTATTACCACTCTAATATTACTCTAAAGTGTTGTTAATTATTCAAAGTATGAAAAATAGTTGTATGCCTTGGTTCAAAGTGTCAAGAAATAGAAACATTACTTGATAGGTAAGGAGACTATCATACATACAGACCATCAGCACTTATAATACCTCCAGTCACAGACCAAGTTGCAACAATATCATCACTCCAAGTGGATGGGATTCCTTCAATAGTTCCATTTGGTAATCGATTACTGGAAAGGTATAAGTAACAAAGTGGAAGATATACTTTCTAGACCTCTTGCATTGTTTTGAAGAATGCCTCTTTATCTCATGATAACTATGTTGAATAGTATGCTACTGATGCACATTTTTATGGGAGGCTAACCAATGGATCACAGGTGAAGAACTATCATTTGCAAAGAAAATTACTTTACCATATTGAAAATTATGTAGTCCTACAAGTGAGAGTCTGTGTAATTTGAGAATCTCATACTTCTCTTTTGTCTGGCATTTTGGGGTAGGAAAAACTATGGCTTATCTACATAGGTTTTTTCATTAACCTTGGATGAAATAAATTGTAACCAAATAGGTAAATGGGTGTGTGATGTGCTCTATTTGTAAGCCCACTAATAGAAAATTGGGGTTGTACACACCACTCCCTATTCCTTCTCATCCTTGGGAGAGTATCTCCATTGATTTTGTAGGGGGGTTTCCTTTGTCAAAAAGGGGTCATGACTACTTGTATGTAATAGTGGATAGGTTTAGCAAGATGTGTGTCTTGATGCCATGTAAAAGGAATATTACTGCTGAGAAAACCGCTCATCTTTTTTTAGCATGTATGGATCCATTTTGGACTACCCACATCCATGATCTCAAAGAGAGATTCTTGATTCCTTGGGGAGTTTTGGACAAATTTGTGGAGAATGATGGAAACAAATATAAAGAGGAATATTGCTTTCCATCCAAAGATTGATGGACATATGGAGGTCATCAACAGAACCAGGGTTCATTTGCTCTGAGGGTACTACAACAAGCATCCTAAGTTGTGGGATGAACAAATACATTATGTTCAACATGCATACAACTGAGCTTTGCACTTTTCCACCCAAAGTTCACCATTTGAGCCATGCTTTAGGTAACTGCCAAAGTCACCCTTATATTTGGTCTTTCGGAAAAATGAGGACTCCAATCAACAAAGTGATGAAGATAGAGTTCTCAAGTTCATTTAGAGGATCTAGATGATACATCAAGCAGTGTAGGAACATTTGGAGAAAAGTCAGCATAGTATAAGGCCTGACATGACAAGCACAGGGTTAATCATTAGTTCCAAGTTAAAGATAAAGTATGGATTCACATCAACAAGTAAAATTTAAAGGGAGAAGGAAAAAAATTGAAACCAATCATATATGGTATGTTCACCATCTTAGAAAAGATTGGGGAAAATGCTTATCGTCTTGATCTATTGGCTTATATGAAAATTTATTCCATAGTCAACATATAGAACTTGAAACTTTATGAACCTAACATGATAATGGATCTAGAGAAAAGTGGTCAAGTTCCATCAATGGATGATTTTGCTCCAAATTACTTGGACAAGTTTCCCGAAGACATCATCCTAGACAAAAGGTCCAAGACTTCACAACAAGGAGATGTTGAGTACCTTCAAAGGGATGCATCCCAACAAGGGGTGATGGGTTGAAAAAGAGAAAGTGAGGGAACAATTCCATCACCTACCTATTGTTTGATAAGGCTTTTGGAGGCCAAAAAAATACCCAGTGGGGAGGATTGATCCAGGATAATCCAAAAAGGATCAAAATTTGAACTCCTCAAATCTCAACAAAACTGGCACCAAATTGTAGATCTCATCAAGATGATTCCAATGGCATCAACGACACCTCAAACCATGTTTGCAGGACAAATTTATTCTCATATGAACTTTTTGGAAAACAGACAAAAAAAAGGGGAACTGACAGTGTCATGTGACACCACTAGAAGATACCATGTGGCATTGCTAGGAGGCACCATGTAGCACCCACTAGAAACACCATGTGCCATGACATGGTATCCTAGTGGCATATGATGTGACAGGAAACAAGGTTGTCTGTACATTTAGGTGGACCAGCCCACAGGTGCCACATGGCCCAATCACTAGGTGCCATGTGGCACCCCATGATTGGCCAATCAAACATGGACCATGCTAGATTTATTAGAGCACCAAACTCGATTAGTGACAGGTCTAAACTTTACAGACTGGTTAGTTTTGGAAACACTCGACTAAACTTGGTGAGGTTCTAACCAACACACACACACACACACACACACACACACACACATATATGTATTACAATACAAAAATGGGGGTCCCGCGGGTTTGAGCTCGAGATCCCCGATGAACCATGAATTAATATAACCATGTGAACCAACCAAACCAATGAGAACATTACTATATCCATCGACCAAAACCATATTTAAACCCCCCTATGCATTAAAACATATGAGAGCAGAGGTTAGGCCATGGGGAGTTGAATGGAACTCAGTATAGGGGTAGTGGAACTGTGCTCATGGTAGGAATACTTTTCAAGACATATTCTAGGGAATATTCTATAGGAATATTCTCAGAATATTCAACTATTATGGCATGAAATTCAAGGAGAGGAAATTATTAAGGGTGTCCAGAAGTGACAGTTCCATAACTCTATGAATTTTATACTCATGTTTCGCGAAATTTTGCAAGGAATTCACCAGTGCAGTCAAAATTGGGATATGAGCAGTGGAGTTTTGGGTCATCCCTAGAAGTGGGGTATTCCCATGTATTTTGTCATTATTTTGCTGAGATAATAAAGAGGCCTCTCCACTTTGAATTTGGGCCCAGAGACATAGCTCACACATTGTGAGTGAACTCTGTTATCAAATATTGGTGCACTTTCTATATTGTCTTCCTTTTGTTTTTTTCTTCATGGGTGTTGCATTTATGGTATTTTAATGCTCTTTAAGCAATTTTGTTTAACATCACTGAAGGAAAGATCCTGGATCAACCATACATTTGGTTTAGAAAGCTAATCTAAGATGCATTCCTAAAAATGATGATGTTTCTCTATATGCTCTATTTTTTATTGAATATGATAATGTTGATGTGGGAGATCACCCTTGGTATTGATATATTGTCTATTATTTAGAACATTAATATTTTTAGAGCTTGGAAAGTGGCATGGGCAAAGGAGACTTTGAATGGAAGCTTACAAATACCTTACTACCCTTTTATTTCAAAGGTCTTCTATTGGAATGTAGTTAAGATGTATATATGAAGCAACATTGTATATCGTACTTGAAAAACTTCATGGCACAACCTATTTTGACATGCATATTGATAGACATTTTTTTGCTAAAGCTACTACTCATTAGATATCAAGGATGGGCTTATGTTTGGCCTTCCATATTCAAAGATTCCTATAAGTTTGTTCATTCTTGAAAGGAATGTCAAAAGGCCTCTAGAATTTTTTTTTTCCATGTCATTACAACTATTCATTCCCAAATTTTTGTTCTCAAAATGAGGATTAGTTTTATTGAACCTCTTAATTGTCCTTTTGCGCGACATATTTTTATCCTATATTCTATCAAAAACTTAAGTGGCTTGAATAAGTGCCTCTAAAGCATGCTAAAAATGAATAGGTAATCTCTTTTTTAGAAACAAATGCTTATTCTAGGTTTGGGTTACCAATGGAAATTATTTCAGATAATGGATCAGATTTTATGTCGAAAAAATTGACACAGATTTGTGGCAAAATATGGGGTAAAATATTTGACTTTCAACTTACTACCCTTATGGAAATGGGAAAATTGAGTCCACTAATAAGAACCTATTCAAGATACTAAAAAAAATCATAAGTGACAAGCGCTATCGATGGCACATTTTGATGATGTATGCCTTATGGGTAGATCATACTACTGCGAAGACTAGTACTGGCCATACTCCTTTTCAGTTACTATATGGGGAAGAAGTTGTTACATCTATTGAGATTCAACTAAACTCTCTTAGATTAGAATTGTAAGTTTAAGAATTGAATTCAAATTATATTCCTCAAATATTTACAAACTATTAGCCATTGAAGAACAAAGAAATTATGTTTTAAGTAATTTGAAAAAGAGACAACAAGTAATAATAATAATAATAATTGATAAAAAATCTAAGACAACTTCTTCGAAGTTGGTCAAAAATTTATATGGGATTTTTCTCATGCCAAAGTAGAGAATCATTTAAAATTCAAAAATTGTGCCTAGGTCCATACATATTTTCTATCATTGTAAACAATTCATACTTTCTTAAAGACAAAGGAATACTTTTTTTTTCATATATGACTAATGGTTCACATTTGAAACATTATGTCGATCCAAATTTGTAATAATTCATAAAATTACTTGTGAATATATTTGTGTGTAAATAATAATTTGCATTTCTTATTTACCTTCAACATGTCTTTAGTTTTTATTGCATGTTTATTTTGTTTTTTCATTTTTTTCTAGATACAATTCTCTTAATTCTACTTGGACCAATCAAATATGTGCTAACAAATTGTTGTAAATGATATTATTGTTATTGTTTAAATTTTGATGAGCCTAAATAATCATTTTTAATCAAATTCATTTTGTTTGTGTGCAGTTAACTATGCTAAATAATGATTTTTCACTAATGTGCAGGAAGCAACGTGGTAGGCCCTTCCCATGTCTTCTTATCTTTCCCTAACTTCATCCCAAAAGAGAAGTTTCAACATATGTTACATAATTATAATGTTGCACCCTTATGAAAACATTGATCTATGCCTTCTAATGCTCAACACACTTAAGCGCTACTTCAAATTGATTATAAATACATTTTGAATGATCACGACCCACTTACTTGTCATATACCAAAGATCCTGAGTTCTAGCCTACTAAAGCAGACAACACTATGAAGTCACCATTTATATGACATACACATATTATTATATAAATATCAAACAATTGTAATGACTTGGACAAACTGTATTTCTTCCTCCTCACTGATAAGATCATAGTTATCGAAATAATATAAGGGTCCCACTAGGGACTATTGTACTTGAGTATATTATGGGGTTCATGACAATCTCACTAATATCATTTATGGCATGTGCCATTTGATAAAGTGGTGCAAATATTTTCTATTTTGTATAAGTGAAAAGAAAGTATATATGGTTTGCAAATGAAATATAAGTTTGCTTGATTAATTGGTTAAAATAACTAGTTTGAAATGTTAATGTTCAATGGCCCAAAAAAACAAATATGAACTATGGAAATAATAGGATGCATGTAATGCAAATAGAATTTATGATAACATGATGGTGAGAGAATAAAGAGTTTTAGGCAAAATTCAAGGTATTGGTGAAGTGTTTACAATTTGTGGAAGTTTTTTTTAGAGAGAACCAAGTTGGTGGGCTCTAAATCACTATTTGCAACCATTTTTTGGCATTTTAAGGAGCTCAACACGATGTAACTAACCATTGAAAGATTCCATACCATTGAGGAGGTATGCTACTATGATTTTGATACATTATTTGGAAGCATTACTTGTTACTATCTATATATTCTTAAATGTTTCCTCTACTATGGAAATGAGAGTTTTATTGTCCATTTTTAATACCCAGCTCGATAAGTTTGAACCTATCCCTCTTACCTATATTATGAGTTAATTATAAGCTCATTTTAGTGTAAGTTTTCATACAACTTGACCTCGCCAAGCCACAATTGTACCTAGGTGTATGGCATGAGCAAGTTTGTTAAAATTGTATGGCTAAGTTTGTACATTCAAAGACACCCAATGTGCACCCACCTCTTATTTTTCTTAGAACTCAAATTGCAACCTATACAACCTTCCCTTCACTATGAAAATTACTCTATTGTGCCTATGTGAAGCTTATATGAAAGTTAAATAATATATGTGTGTGTGTGTGGAGAGAGAGAGAGAGAGACCTCTACTCAAGCCCAAATGTTTAATTTGGTAGAATTTCACCCAACCATTAGTAATTTGCATTTGAAAAAACAAACCAACCTTCCTTTATTGAATTTACCACTAGTAAAACGAAAAACCCAATTGGATAGAAGTTTGACTTGCAAAAATATTTATTGGCATGAATGAATGTTCTTAAAAAAAAATGGGTAGAAGTTTGGTTCGAAAAAATAACTTTTTGGCATAGTTAAATGCTCCTCACATGATCTTACTACCCACCTATTCAGTTATTTCCTCCATGTATCATTATCTCTTTGACTAGAGCTTAGTGAATCACAACAATATTTTGAGTTTCTTATTTTGCATGCAAAGATATTTATAAAAGTGTCAAGGTTGATATATGAAATAAATACTTGTTTCACATGTAGAAATGAGTTTTTTAATACAAGAATCACGAGTTTCCCAAGCAGGGAAATGCAGAGACCAAATGTAAGATGGAAAGAAAGTAGAAAAAAGAGGATTCATTTTTTAGTGCACTTTGATGCGAACTCGGATGAGTTCAACCAATTTGCCCAAACTTTGAAATGAATACTTGTTTCACATGTAGACATGAGTTTTTTAATACAAGAATCATGAGTTTCCCAGGAAGGAAATGCAGAGACCAAATGTAAGATGAAAAGAAAGTAGAAAAAAAAGGATTCAGTTTTTAGTGCACTTTAATGCGAACTCGGATGTGTTCAACCAATTTGCCCAAACTTTGAAATGAATACTTGTTTCATATGTAGACATGAGTTTTTTAATACAAGAGTCACAAGTTTCCCAAAGAAAGAAATGCAGAGACCAAATGTAAGATGCAAAGAAAGTAGGAAAAAGAGGATTCATTTTTTAAACTCGGATGAGTTCAACCAGTTTGCCCAAACTTGCCACCTTTATGAGGAGGGAAACGATATTTTCCTGGAGTTATTATGCTTACAAGTGTTCCCATATATCCTCATCCCAATATAATGGACATTTCATATCCCATACTGAAACTATTTCATGGTGGGAGGGAAAAAATCAAGCGGAAGTTGCTTCTGGAATTGCGAAGTGGCCTTGCAGCCATTAAAAATTACATATGCTTTATTATTGTGCACATTCTTTTGCACAAAAACAACCAATAGTACACCAAGCTTGTAATATAGATCAAGTTATATATCCTTAAGCAATAAATTTATGCAGTGAAAGGGAAACAACGTGTTGGCATGGCACCTAGTTCAAAATCCTTGTGGTTACCATTGACTAAGTCTAAAGAAATTGATCCAAAAGTTGATGGAGAAGCTAAAAAATAATTTTCATATCTGGACGTGTTTCCTTAAATCTCACAATACGAGCCTTTAATTTGTTATATTTGAAGACACATATTTGCAACTCATCCATTTTTTACTACATGTTGATGCTTTTTTATTATGATATTGGATATGTTTTAAGGACTAATCGTTTTATTTTGGTTATCATATGGAGAAACAAGGAGTTTTTTTTTTTATATTTTTGGAAAGTTATATTTATGAATACATATGCTTCTGGTTTTATAATATTGTATTTCAAGGATAAATTATTGTGTTGGGAGGTACAAGGGAAATGCATTCGCTACATGGAGTTACAAGTAATTTTATGGGTAAAACTAGTGAAAATCCTATTTATTTTAATTAAAAATATTATTAACTTATATTAATAAAAAGTAATGATTTTGTCCCTTCTACCTATTTCTCATACTCATTAAACAATTTAAAAAATTAATAATAACCGAAATAACTAAAGGACGGTAGTATAAAAGCAAGGAGGAACCATTGAGAAAAGGAGGAAATATTTTCACAGAGGTAGAGGTATGTTGAATCTTTGAGAGTTGTTGTTATTGATTTCTTTGTTCATACTTTTTATTTTTATGGATTGATAGATTTTTGAATAATAGGATATCCTATAGGGAATTACGTGAAGGAAAAGTGAGATTGGTTGTTTAGTTTTCTTCTCAAGGTGCTTATTATCTGCATTTATATTTGCACTTATTAGAAACTCTGATTGTATTCGATGTCAATTTGTGTGTTTTTTTTTTAGAAAATCAACTATGCATTGCATTATTCTTAAGGTGGTCCATGTATATTATAGAAATCTTCTTTTGTTTGTATGGAATTTTGCTGATTTTTTTTATGGATTATGGCATCTAAAATTATTCAATAATTCCCTCGTTTAGGTCCTCGAAGGTATTCGTAACAATTTTTGGTTCAAGATTGTACTATTTTTCATTAAAGGATCATGTTTTATTTTATTTTTATTTTTTTTGTTGATAAGTGGGTGAATCCTGAAAATCACTCTTACCCTGTGGCTGAGAGGCCATGACTCAGGGGCGTCTAAGCCGTCAAAGTCACCCGGGGATTACACCCAGCCTGAGCCGCACCAGCAGAAACCATGCTGGATTTTTGGTATCAACGAGACTAGAACCGCTGACCTTTGCTTACGGAGCGCCTTAACAGCGCGCTCCTTCACCAACTATTCTATATCTCTTTGATAAAGGATCATGTTTTATTCTCAAGGTTGATTTTTATTTTTTATTTCAATAATTCGTTATGTTCCATACATGAATTGAATATTTTTTATCAGAATTTTATTTTGTAATTGATAATCTCTTTAATTTTTGTATAATTACTTTTTTATACGGTTTACAATATTTATCATATTAGATAATAAAAAAATCTTATGTATTGTAAAATATCGCAAATGGAAATGAGTTTCCTCCTCCGTATTGAATTTCTCATGAGATCCCATTTCATTCTATTTCAAGCTTAAACCTAGAGTGATAATCTTGCCTGCCTCTATCAATCTTCCCCTATCAGTCTTACAAGGTTTTATATGTTTATTGAAACTATTTAATTTGTATATCAACACACCACAATTCCATGCATATCATGATCTATTAAAGTAAAAAGGGACTTAAATAACATCCAGATCCTTATGCCAGCAATGAATTTACCATATTAAAAGCGATATTCAATGAAGCTTGCAAATAAGTTAATAAAATCAAAGTAAAGGGCTAATTAAGTGGTGGATAAATAATTCCAAGGAAAGGGAAACACAAGGAATACAAGAACTCCCTCTACAAAGGTGCTCATGATTGAAGTTATTGTATAACCCATGTATAAGACTATGACACCACTTATGAAATTTATCCTTAACCATATCACTTATCACATTTAGCTATCAATTTAAGTGAGCCTAGGAATTATTCCTCCACTTGGGGCCTTTTCTTTCATTGTCATTTGGAAGCACCTAATAGGAGCAGTTGATGACCCTTCCATACCTAAATATTGGCAACTTGTATAAGCTAAAAAGCTAGTGTTAATTTCGACTAAGAAACCTAATGCCGTCTACATATGTATATTTTACATTAAATATACTCACTTTTTATGTTACTTTGATTATTGTATTCATGATGGATTAATCTCACTTGATTCCTTGAGTAATGTTTGATGATGCTTCACATATTTTTGTGGAAGTTGGATCTTTGATGATAAGCTTTGGACATTAAGATGAATTGGTACACTTCTTGACATAGTCCATCATACATTGGACCATGGATGTTCTACCTTGGAGCTAGGATGTTGCACACATGAGGTTGACTTCATGATGAGTGTGGAGTGCCTTGGATGGATGACATTGGACTTGATAATGATGGGGAACCTCTTGATGGCAAGATATGATGTTTTGGGTGAGGATCCATCTTTTTTTATGATACATTACACCTTTCGAGGAGAGATATTTACTTTGGAGCATTTATACTCTTATTATAGATGACATCACCTTCTTCTCTCACATGTGTGATATTTTGGAGAGTGTTTTCATGTTTTAGCATTATATATTCATTCCAGAGGCTATGTTGGGGGTTGGATTGAGACTTGTAGACCTTGCGTCATGGATTGCTATGTTTTATGGATTTTAGGCTTAATTGAGTTTAAGCACTTTGTTTCTCTAGTATAAATAGGTAAGTTCTTGCCTCCTTTTGGTTCATTGCACATTTGATAGAGATCACTTCTCATGGATACTTTTCTTTTTCTCTAACTCACTATGAATCACTTGTTGAGAAACTTCTCATAGAAAACTTATCCTTTCATGGATAATTATGGTGAAATTTTATGATACATGTTATTCTTGTTTTTGATCAAGTGAGAGTGAGATTTTCCATTAATATAAACAAAATACATATTGTACACTTCTTTGATAGAGCCGAGCACAACAACATCAGCTCTATAAAACTTCACCAGGCAATTGGGATATCAGAATCCTGAACCTAATTCCAACAAGACTACAAAAGAACGATGACATGAAAAATCGCCCAGTAAAGAGTGCAAAGAATACAAAATGACACCCAATAACTGTCCGCCCTCAGGGCATCACTCTATAAAACCAACAAACTGAAACCTACTTAAGGCACCAAAAGGAGAAGATGAGAGAGTCACCTCTCAAGCCACAAAAAACCATATGCTCATGAAGCGGGCCCACAGATCCGAAGGCTCAAAACATTACCACAAGTGACCCAAGCACCATCTTTAACCTTCGATTATCTTTCAAACCTGATGACCATTCGATTATGCCCTCTATTGTCCAATTTCCATGAATTATTTTAGGACGAAACTTTGCTCGTGTTATATTCCTACATATGAACACGAAGAGAATCATAAGCTGCCGCACTAAACATTTTTGAGTCCGATTGAAGAATTAACCTTCGATCATTTTCTCCGCCCAAAATCCATAGGATGGGGGAGCTTTAAAGTGATGACTCCAACTTGCCCACGCTTTAGCCTAACTTACGGACTGGAAGTGTTACTAAACCACCACACAATAAAATTTCGAGTCCGAATTGAGAATTATCTTTCGTGTTGTTTGTCGCCCGAAATCCATGGGATGAAAGAATTTCTTAGATATCTCGTCGACATGCCCACTCTTTACAGTTTCTTCTTGACCCGAAGAGTAAATAGGCCTCGCTCTATAATCTTTTGGGTCTGCTTGAAAAAGTATCCAACGTGCATAATTTCGCCGCCAGACAGCCTGCCTGCATTCTATCACTCGCTCTTTCCCTGGGCTTGGTCCACTTCCTGCTGACTCCATTGGTCTTCTATCTACTTTTTCCTCATACCTTGAAAGTGATCCATGTCTTCGATATCCTGTTTTTGACAGTCCTCATGCGATTTCCCTGATGGCATCATCATCCAACCATATCTTCGATTGTTTCTGGAACAGAGTACTTCTTCATTCACCATACGATTAGCTAATCTGTCAGTTGTTCTGCGCACACGAACAAAATTGAGGGTTCTCAGCATTCTCAGGTGGGATTGTATGCGTTGGTATACCTGCAATAACCTCCAATGTTTCGACACTCTTTCTGGTGTTGTACCATTGCATATCTTCTTGACCGAATTGATTATCAATTTGGAGTCAGCCTCAATGATGGCATTATGTAAATTTTTTTCCATCAAAATTTCTAGGCATTGCTCTAAGGCCATGAGCTCCGTCATATTGCTAGTGGCTTTCCCCAAATGACTATGAAAGATGACTTTTATGTTACCCTGCTCATCTCTTATGACTCCACCATAACCAGCTGCCCCATGATTTCCTTTAGAGGCACCATCAATATTAAATTTCAAAAAACCAGGGGGAGGAGGTTGCCATAAGTCCTTCTCCATTATTGTATGCCGTACAATCTTGCTTATTCCCCAAGGGAAAGGCAACTGTAGACCCAAATGCAATAGTATTTTTGCTTCCTGGTCTTGAGGTGGGTTCTCGAGGGGTTTTTTTATAAGTGTTCCCACAGTCTCTTTGAGTTGTCTAATGATCTGAGCTATGATTATCTGGGATGAGCCACTTCTGTTCTTGAAAATCCTATTGTTGTGCTCTTTCCAGACATTCTAGATTAAAAATACTGGAACCAGAGTCCATTTGTTGATTATTTCATTATCTGAGAAGTCTTTTATCCAATTCTTCAAAGTGTCAGTGATACTGAAGTTGTCCTTATCCATTTGTATGAAGATTGAAGCCACCCAATTCCACAAGGAAGAGGTGAAAGGGCAGAAGTTGAGTAGGTGTTCCATAGTTTCTTCTTGTGATTCACGCAAATGGCGGACCGACTACACATCTTTTCTGAAGGTTTTCCCAAGCCAGGATTTTTTTATGTTGCACCGACCGACTACACATCTTTTCTGAAGGTTTTCCCAAGTCAGGATTTTTTTATGTTGCACCAACCACATGAACAGTTTGATTTTCATCCAGTGCGAGCTCTGCCATAGTTCCTTCCATACCTTATCAAGGTTTGGATAGTCGAGCGCAAGGGCCACTCTCTTGGCTTCTTTGAGGTTGAAGTTGCCTTCGTTGTTTCTTCCCCATCTCAGTTGGTCAGACAATGTTGATGTCAAAATCTTTCTCTGTTTCAAGATCTCAGCAAGAGCATCAGCCTGGGCCTTCAAAGGGGTCTCTTCACTATATACTAGGTCCTTCCATATTGTCCAGTTTCCTTCATTCCTTGCCTGATTCCAGAAATCCCTTACCCTGAGTAGACCTTTACTATCGGTGTCATTATTGAGATTGGCTAGTTCTTCTCTTAACAGGTTAGGTTCTTGTTGATAGTTGTCCTCCCAAAACCAAGCTAGGTTACCATATCTGATCTCCCAGAAACTATGCTTCTGTACAATTTCTTTATTCTCCCATGCATTGTTCCAGATATAGGAACCCTTAATGAGCCCAGACATTCGAATGTGATCTCTTTCTTGCTAATTATTTGCATACTTTTGTTTCTATAACTTGACCCACGGGGTTACCAATTCCTTTAGCCATCTCCACCATAGTTTTGCCCCTAAAACGTTGCTTAGGGTTTCAGGGTCATGAAGTCCCAAACCTCCATGGATCTTAGGTTTACAACTCTTATCCCATGCAACCAAAGCCCATTTATTTTTCACTTCCCCTTTTCCCCAGAGAAAGTCCCTTTGGATATTTCGTATGAGTTGCAAAACTCCTTTAGGAGCAGGAAGAACTGATAACAAGAAGATGGGAACGATTTGTAGGACAAATTTTGTTAGCACTAGCCTTCTTGCTACATTCAAAGATCTTCTTGTCCATTTCCTGACTTTGTCCTGGAGTTTGTTGATTGTTGGTTCCCAAACTTCCTTGCTAAGAGGTTTGTCTGTTAGAGGTATTCTGAGATATTTAGAGGGTAGCTATTCTCTTTGGAAGATGAGAATTCTAGTGAGGTTTCTTTGAATAGCAATGTCAGTATTAAAAAGGAAAATCTTTGATTTGGCAAGGCTTACCTTTGTTCCAGTAGTCATGGAAAAGTCATTCAGGATTTGTTTGAAAACTTTAGCTTCCTTGACCGTGAGTGTACCTTGTAGCATAGTGTCATCCACAAATTTTTGATGAGTCAAGGCATCTCTATTCAGGGTGATTTTGAGACCCTGGATTTTTCCTTCTATCTTGGCTAATTTGATCACATTGCCAAACCTTCCATCATGAGAATAAAGAGGAAGGGGGAGAGAGGACCTCCTTGTTTGAGGCCTCTTGAAGGTCTAAAGGTGTTGGATGGTGAGCCATTAAGCAGGATTGAAAAACTAGCTGTGGTGACAAGGGCCATTACCCATCTTATCCAGTTGTGCTCAAAGCCATATGCTTTTAGTACTTCCTTGATATAAGCCCAACTTAGTTTATCATAAGCTTTCGCTAAGTCAAGTTGTATGATCATACCTGCTTGCTTATTACTCTTGAGAGAATGTACCACCTTGTGAGCTTGAATGATGTTATTTAGAATTTGTCTTTCTTCCACATGTCCAGTTTGTTCCTCGGACACCAGAGTTGGAAGAAGTGGCTTGAGCCTGTTTGCAATTATTTTGGATATAATTTTGTACACCACATTGCATAAAGCTATGGGCCTGAATTTTTCTGGTGTCATAGCCTTTTCCTGCTTTGGAATCAAAGTTATGAAAGAGGCATTAAGCACCCTCAAAACATTTTTGGATTTCCTCGAGTCCTCCACCACATCAAGGATATCTTATTTGACTATTTCCCAACATGCTTTAAAGAAGTCTACATTGAACCCATCCGGGCCTGGATCTTTCCCATTTTGCATCTCTTTAATGACTTTGCGGACCTCCTCTTCAGTAACTGGCCTATTAAGATTGTAATTGCCTTCTCTAATTACAATCTTTGGAATGACTTTGTGAAGTTGTTGATGAATTGTGATTTGTCTATGAGAGGTTCCTCTACTATGCTTTGGAAATGTTGTACTACAGCAGATTATATTTCTTTGTGGGTGTTGAACTGTTTTCTATGAGTATCTCTGAGTTTTGAAATCCTTTTATGAGCCCTGAGATCCATAGTTGACTTATGAAAAAATTTTGTATTTCTTTCCCCTTCCTTAATCCATTACACTCTTGATTTCTGTCTCCAAAAGATCTCCTCTTGCTGGCATTTGTCCTCCCATTCCTGTTGAAGAGAGTCAACTTGTATTTTTCTCTCCTCCGTAAAGCCATCTGTTAGGAGGATCTGGTTAATTCCCTGCAATTTTTGTTCCACTTCTTTTTTGGCTTTGAAAATATTGCCAAACTCATTTTTGTTCCAATCTTTGAGCCTGCGTTTGATGTGTTTCAGTCTATGATGTAGAAGGAACATATTTGTTCCCTGAATGGGTATATCTTCTACCCACCATCTTCCAATATTGTTAATGAATTTAGGGTGGGTGAGCCAAACATTTTCAAACTTGAAAGGTCTGTTTCTCGGAGTGCCTATAAAAGAAGCTTCCAATTGGATAGGCCAGTGATCTAAGCCTCCAAAAGGGAGGATGAAGGTAGACAAGTCAAGGCCTATGAGAATGAGATCCTCAGAGATTATAAACCTGTCTAGTTTAGAGGCTACTTGAGAAGCCCCTCCCTGCTTATTATTCCAGGTGAAGGTATTGTTTTTAGTCTCTGTATCCACTAGCTTCATGTCGTTTAGGAAGTTCTGGAAGGAAATAGAGTCTTTGCCTAGTGTTCTAGTCCCACCTTTTTTTCCTGAAAGAGATCTTATCATATTAAAGTCCCCTCCCAGAATCTAGGGCATGACAAGATGTCTTTCTCTAAGCTCCTCCAATGAAATAAGAAGCCTGAGTTTTTCTTCCAATCTTTGAGGACCATAGACATTTTTTATCAAATAAACTTCCTTGTCACCAAAAGGTTGTATCACCATTGAAAGGTAGTTCCTGGATGCTTCAACATCTAGGATTTCAAGTTTCTAGGGGTTCCAAAGTGTGAGAATCCCACCTACTGTGTTGTTTGCTTTAACTTCTAGATATTCATACTTGATTAGCCATTTGCTATGTATCTCTCTTATTTTATCTATAGAGCATTTTTTTCCTAGATAAACACCATATCAGGTTTTTCCTCTTTTATTCTATTACTAAGATTTCTTTGTTTCCTTTTACTTCCTAGACCTCTAATATTCCAGGTTATGAGTTTCATTAAGAAAGATTTGTAAATGAGTAACTAGTAAGATCTTTCATCTTACCTGAGTTTATCATGAGTTTCCCACACTTTGTCGGCAACTCATTCTGTCTTTTCCTTCCTCTTTTCCCGCCTGGGTTTTTGAACGAGTGTCCTTGTGTTACCTGCATCGATTTCACCCCTCTACTTTCCTGGCTATCATGATTTATTTTGACTGCAGAACCCTTTGCTTGAGATCTCCAGAGGAAGAGTTGTTTCACTTTGTCAAACTCCTCTTGTGGTAGAGAATCCACCCCTTTGGTGGTTCCCTGCTCCAGGAACTTTTCTAGATCGAGATTTTCCCTTTCAAGAATTTCCTAGAGATCATGATCTTGTGTTCCAACCTCACTTGGGGTCATCTCATGGTCCTTGTCAAGTTCCATGGTGCTTGGAAAATCTTCCGTCAGTTTGTTGTTTTTAGGTATATCCTCCATGCTATCACATTTTTCCTTCTCTATGGAATTATCCTCCAATACCTGGTTCATCCCATTGTTACCACCTTCTTCTTCTAAAATCTTGAAGCTGTTGTAACTTGGTTGCTTATCCTCATTTGTTTTCTTCTAGTACTTTTTCCCTCCTTTCCCTTTGCCTCCCACTTTGGTAAAGCCTTCGGGATCTTTGCATGTGTTGGTTTTATTACTTTTCTCCATTTTGTTTAATGGCCAGTCTCTAAAGAGATGCCCGTGCCCATGACATTTGCGACATCTGAATGGGACATGTTCATAGTCCACTGCCTGCACCCATTCTTCATCATATACTTCTAGAATGATTTCATCCGAAAGTGCTCTTGATAGGTCCATATCTACACATATACGGGCAAAGGAGGTGTATTTTCCTCACATAGTCACATCTGATATTTTTATAAAATGACCTAATTTATTTCCTATGGATTTTAAGGATTCTGGTAGCCAATAATCTAAAGGCGGGGAGTAGATTCTTATCCATACTGGGACTGATGTGAATGTCTCTCGTTCTGGGACAAAATCCATCACCCATGGTCACATGTAGAGGCTTGCAACAACATAAAAATACGGTCCTCCTTCGAACACTCTGTCTTTGTCCTCTACGTTTGTGAAGACCACTGTGAAGAAACCCTTGGACCCGAGATGAAGGTTTATTTCCCCCTTAGGTTTCCAGTGGTTTTTTATCTGAGTATTCAGAGCCTTCTCTGTTGGCCATATCCCCATAAATTTTCATATTACCGCATACACCACCATATGATCCCTATGCGCCTGTAGCGCTGGATCACTTAAAACAACCTGGGGTGTTATGGTTGACCTAGGTTTATAGAGTCCTATCATATTCTTGTGCTCAGCTCTCTAGCTGCCTTCTCCTATTCTCTTATCTCTTCTGATCTCCTCATGAATTTCTTCCTGTTCATGAGCTCTGTTTTTTTTTTGTTTTCCTGTGTTGATATCCCTAGTTTCTGCCTCCATCTGTTTCTTGAAGCGGTTTGACCCAGCTTCCCTGCAGCTATCCGTAACTGCTTGACTGCAGGAGGGAGTCGAACTCCCCCCTCCTTGCCCCTCCATGGTAACCAACACTGCTATCCCACTGCAAACCCTCGATCAACTTGCCGCCTCACTCCCGCCCAGTCGCTCAAAAAAATGAAATCCAATTGTTCGGAAATGTTTTCTCTATAAGATATTACAATCATCATGATATCATTTATCCATAAATCCTTGAACATTAAGACTTTATAACCTGATTCTTCCCATCGGAAAATTCTTATGATACATGTTATTTAATATGAGTTATCTTCTTCTATATTATGTATTGTTGGTGTATAAGGGTTATTCAATATTCTCCATGGTTTTATTCATATTTTCATCTCTTTATTTTCCTTAAACATTGTTTTTCATCAAGTTCTTTGAAGTGATATAATTTAATCTCCCTCCCTTACTTGTCTTTAAAAATAGAAGGATAATAGGGTTAGAGATCTAGGGGACATATGCTAGTCTCCCTTAGTTATCTAAATCTACGTCCATCTCCTTTCTTCCATATTGTTACTCATAGTCTCCCTTAGCCCTAGATTGAGAAAGGGAGTAATCATACCTCTTGTGTTAATCATTTATATATATGAAATCCATTTTTATTTTTTTTAGGGTGAATTAGGGTATAATTACAACAACGTCGTATATTTTTATCATTTATTGACTTAGAAGTTTTTCTTAGGGTTCGAATTTGTTTGGAATATATTGGAAGAGAAAAAGTGTCATTTTAAGTGTACATTAGGGTTACTGTCTAGTTAATTTGTTTTTATATATTTAAAGCACAATTTTTTTTTGTAATTAGCTCTCTAGTTTATTCTTATTTTTATCCCTCATTTTCACTTTCTTGTCATAGTTTCTTGGGTTAATTTTACAGTTGTTATAAACTATTTTATTTCCATAGTTTTTTTATTTTATTTTACATGCTAGTTTACTTCAAAAAAGTGTGATTTCTTGATTGTGTGTGTTTTGGGACCTTATTTGAGATTTTATTGGTTGATTTAAGCCTCTAGAAGAGACAAAGGACCATTTGAACTCAAACTTGGAAATTACTTTCAAAATCCATCATAACCCTAATTTCTTCATCTCTTATATTGGTGGTAGTAAAAGTAGAAGCCTTTGAGGGGATCTTGACTTAGTTTAACTAGTCCATTGGATTCCTAAGATTTACTAGGGAAGCCTCCCTTTCATTGGATATCCATCCTTCATTAAAAGGAAGGAAATAATTGTTAAGGTGATGATGGTGACACTCCTATTGTTGTATATTTGTCTTAGTATGTTGGATCCACACTTATACTTTGGGGGTGGTTAATAAATATAAGAGAATTTATTACTTATTTAAACATGGTGGAAATCAGGAAAATCTTGAGGCGGGGGGGGGTGAATAAATATTGTATAATATTTGACAATGATCTAGCCAATCAAACACATTCGATCGGAGAACTAATGCATAAATCATACAAAGTTTGAACTCATATATATTTTTTACATTAAAAACCATTTCGGAGAAAACAACAAAACTTCTTTGATTCTTAATGTAATGCAACTACCAGCTTTTGTCTACATTAAATTTTGTAGGAACAAACCTACAAGAGGCACCAAACCCCTTTTTATTTGCAAGCACCCACTTGTTGGAAGCACCCACACCCATTTGCTTGTAGGAACCAACCTCCTAGAGACACCAACGTGAAGGAGACTTCAATCCCATGATCAACAAGCATTGACTTACTTCAGCCACTCAGATCCCTCTTCCATACATTTTCAGACTCAGAGCTATCGCACTTGATTGAAATATCACTCTTGCAACAATATTTACTATGAGATCTATTTTCTCTCATGTTTTTTCAATTAATTCCTTAGAAATTCAGATCTACATCATTTATTTGACATAGTAGCTTTAGATCCCAACTAATCTTCTTATCAAGCCTCTACGCAACACACCTTTACATAATCTATCTCAAATATTTAATTATTGGCACACTACTTCTTCAAATATGTGTTTCCTCTAATACACAACAACTTAAGAACTCATCCAAGTTGCACTTAAACTATCTACATTCTACACCTATTCCTTCTAGACTAACTCTAATATCATAGATTTGGCACTTAGATATATTTATTATCAGCAACACAAATTCCTCTTTTTATTCATTGCTAACTTCCACTATTTTGCACATCTACAATAGTCTCACAAGGTGATTTACATGGGAGCCCTATTTCTCACATTGTATTGGATTTTATTTATAAACACCATTATAATATATTTTTCCCAAACACATTTCATTTATAGCAACCCTTTAACCAATTTTGGTGCTATAAATGCCAAATTTCCAAGGGCCCCATCACTACTACTCTGAGTGTTTGTGCTTGGCTTCTTGTGACCTATCCTGAGACCGTAAGCTTAAACAATGTTATTGGATCTAAAACATTGGGGATGCCTTTCAACTTTAGCTTTGATCTAGTACCTAGACATATTGGTGACCTGATGCTATGATGAGGGACCCACTTGGTCTGGCATGAGGTCCATTTCTTCTCTTAAGCCCGAAACTCCATATGACCAGTCATTATAACCAAAGGATTAAATTTTTTTATCAAAGGGTAAGTAACTTTCAATGGTTAAGCACCATAGTTTGAGATTGAGATTGAAGTCCCAATACCCATAAACCCATAGGAATTTACTTCCAATCCATTTGTGACTAAGGGTTGTCACCTTAGGCTTAAGCTCCTCGATGGATCTGTAAATAAGCTTTTTTAAATTCTTATGTGTTAGAGTTTAAGACCAAAGTCTCGAGACCAATAAACCCCTATGAATTTACTACCAAGCCCTTTTAAATCAAGAGATGTGACCTTAGGATTAAACTCCTTAGTGGATTAGCTTGTGGTAATACACCTTGCTTGCCTTTTGATGACCAGATGCTTTGAGATGGGACCCACCTTCCCACGTCAACTACCACCTCTACTACCATGTTGCCTACCTTGACCATGTTTCTCATGACACATCATGTCATTTTGCAGGTGATCTCAGAAGAGGCTTATGCTTGATACTCTAATGCTTAATGTTTGACCCACCTACCACATCACCTGTCATTATTTCTAACATGTCATTTGTTACTACCAATAATGAATTTCCATGTGTCCACCTTCTAATTCATTCCTATCATGTGACACTTTCTAATTGTCTATTTGGCTCGTTAAAAGTGTTGAATCCACTTGCCACATGTCACCCTCACATGTTACTAAACAATCAATTCACCATGTGTACTCCACTATGTCATCCACCTGGCATCCCTATCAATCGTTTCATCATCCTACCACATGTATTAGGGTGTCGGGTTATTAGAGTGTTTGGGTTGGTTTAGGATCCTGTGAAACAAGTTTGATGGCTCAATAAGCTCTCAACCAACATGTGCTAGCTTGTTTTCCCTTTGTGACTAAGAGTGATGAACAAAATTCCTTAGCTCTCATCCTTCTCGGTCATTTCAAACTTCAATGATATCCTTCCCGAGCTTTGTTTCCATGGTCTAATGTGTTTGGGGCTCGATATATGGTCTTTCTATTAGAACCATGTAGATTTGTCGTCAACTGTAGTGAAGTGGGGGGGTGATTTCCATCTTAATTCATTGTCCCACCGACCCTTCATGGCCTTCTCACTGCAGGCTTGGCCCTTCATGGAATTTGGGGCTTTGGGCATGTGACTTATGCTCTAATCCCTCTTGATCTTACCTTCTAAAGGTTTTGTTGGACTCCTGCCCTGATGAGTCCATGGAACCATGACCCAGGCTAGAACTTTTCCTATACAACTTTTACTTAGCAAGCTATGACACCATACATTCAATACTACAACAATGAAAACATATGCAACAAGCTCTCCCTAAACATGGCATCAATTACAACACATTTAACAATCCCCTATTTGGCATTGATGGCAACAAAATCAAATATTTATGGTCGTTAATGGCTTTGGTTGAAACTCCCTTGAGTTCTAAAAATTGCTAATGTCTACTCTTTCTCCCCCTTTGACATCAATGGTAAAGTGTTTATGCTACATATTCTCCCTATAAAACCAAGTGAGTGATCCATGTTTCCAATGTCGTAAGTTCTCTAAATACTAATACCAAATCTTTTGTTGTTGTACCAATTGAGTAAGTTGTATTGTTGTTGCTATATCTCTGTACCTATAGACTAATTCACTAATGGTTGTTCCAAAATAAAAATTGCTCCCATTTCTCTAATATAATAGGATGTTGTTTATATCTGTTGAAACTAGTTGTTTTAGCCACATATTCCAATTGAAATAAAACCTATAGTATAAGAAATCAAACTTTGAATTATACCAATTTTAATGAGATATAAGGAAAAAAAAATTTCCATTTCATTATCTTTCATGGGAAACTAACTACCCCTAAGCTTATTTTATTTTCTCCTCTTTGAACTCCCAACATACAACTATACCTAAAAAAAATGGACAATTTCATGCTTTCCTTTTGAAAGAATATATTGAACAGATGAGGGAGATACCACTCCTAACTTTTGTCTTAAACATTCAAAGGGCTCTCTTGCAAGAGGCTTGGTGAAGATATTAGAAATGTGTTCCTTTATTGTTCTATATTCCAACCTCATAATCTAATCAACCACCTATTCTCTAAGAAAATGATAATTGATCGGTATATGCTTGGTTTTTTCATGAAAAGCATGGTTCTTGGACATACTTATGGAACTTGTATTATCACAAACAATAGGAATTGGTTCATCATACATTACCTTCATATCTTGCAAGGTCTTCTTCATCCCTTAAATTTGTGCAATACACAACAATTGTTATGTGCTCAGCTTCAGTTTTGGACAATGAGATTGATGTATGCTTTTTGCTTTACCAAGCCCCCAAACAATTTCCTTGAAAGAAGCCACCACCACTTGTGTTCTTCCTATCATCTATATTTCTAGCCCAAATTACATTTATGTCTATAGTTAAGGAAAATTGATGAACCTTGGGATACTATAAACCAAAATACATTGGCTTTTCAATATCTAATTTTTTATTTTGCAGCTAATAGATAACTCTCTTTAGGGTATGCTTGATACCTTGGTTCTAAACCAACAAGTTGTATTATGTTTGGCCTTAAAGAAATTAAGTAAAATAAGATGTTGATCATTGATCTAAAAATTGTTTGATGGACCTTAGGTGATTCATCATCTTTATTCATCTTACATCCAATCACCATGGGAGTGTTGATAGGTTAACACTCCTCCATTCCAAACTTATTCAACATCTCCTTGAGGAATTTGATTTGGGATATCAACATTTCTCTTTCTTATTGTGCAATCTACAAACCAAGGAAAAAGGTTAGTTCTCCTAGCATTGAAATTTCAAACTCGACTTGTAACTGCAAATTTCTTACTAAGCATATCTACATCACTACCAAATATTATGCCATCAACATAAACAATAATGACTAAATTATTTTCATATTCATATTTAATAGACATATTACTATAGGTTGTCCCTTGTTTGAAGCCTTGTTATTGTAGGTGTTTGTCTAATATGGAATGCCATGCTCTCAGTGTTTTCTTTAGTCCATACAAAGCCTTTGTAAGTTGGCATACATAATCTAGATTATCTGATAACTAGAATCCTTCAGGTTGCTCTATATGTACTTCCTCTTTAAGTTCTACATTAGAAAGGTTGATTTCATGACCATCTAATAAAATTTAAATTTGTTGTTATAGGGAAATGCTAAAAGCATTCTTATTGCCTCAAATATGGAAATATGGGAAAAAAATTCTTCAAACTCCACTCCTTCAACCTGTGCATATCCTTTGCACACTAATCTAGTCTTCTTTTTAACAATTTCTCAATTCTCATTTAACTTATTCATGAAGACCATTTTGTGCTAATGACATTTTTATTTCTTAGTTTTGGAACTAATTCCCAAGTTTGATTTTTCTCAATACGATATAATTCCTCATTCACGGAATTTATCAAATGCTTATCTTGACTTTACTAAGAAAAATATTTAAGTTCGATCATGGAGAAGTCAACAATATGTGCTTAACCAGGAATATCTATAATCCTTCTTCTAATTTGAGCTCCTACTTCCTTTTAACCAAGAATTTGATTTACAAGGTGATTCTTTTGTATATATTGTAATAGCCCCTCGTTGATTTCATATGTAAATAAATAAAAATAAGAATCAAGGTCATGGGACAGGTACTCCAAGCTGAATTTTGGGCAAAAACATAGTGATGGGGATCACTGGCGATTAAAAAATGTCTATGGAAATTGGCAAAGGAAAAGTGGCATTAATTGGCATTTATTTATGAAAATAAAGGAAAATAGGAGAAAAGGAAGGTGAGGGGTGACAAAATTGCATGTGAGGAAAATGAAGAAAATAGAGGCCTCAATAATAAAAAGGCTTCTAAAGATAATTTCACATGTTTTGGCTAGTTAGCTTTTGGTCAGTTTAGTTTTGTCAGCTCAGTATTTGGCACTCTCATTCTATTCTCTCTCTCATTCATGCATACTTAGAGAAATCTTGGAGCATGCTTGGAGCACTCTATTTTTCATTGGATTTGGGAATGAATGCAAAGAAAAAGAAGGAAAGTGCAAGGGGACAACAGGATCAACAACTACAACTAGATTTCTTTGTAGGTACCTAGTTGCATGTATGATTTCCTTGCTAGTTTTGGAATGCATGGTATATGTATGTGGTTATTTGGTTATGATTTGTCATTGGCGTGGAGGATTGTCTAGATTGATAGTGGTTTTTCCTAGCGTTTCCATTTCTTGGATAACCATGGCGTTGTGGGTTATTTCCACTTGTTATTTTTTATTGGTGCTCAGCTTCCTTACATTTGTGGGTTGAATTACTAGTTCCTAGAGCCATTGGTTGGAGCAAATTCTCTGGAGACGTGGAACAAATTGGGTTCAATTACTAGTCTTGGAGCCTTGGTTGGAAAATTTCTCTAGAGCCCTTGGTGGGTTGAGTTACTAGTCTAGGAGCCTTGGTTGGACAAATTCTCTAGATCACTGGAAGGTTGTGGGTTGAGTTACTAGTTCCTGGAGCCGCGGTTTCTCTAGAGCCATGGAAAACTTAGGTAGAGACCGATTTGGTTGGTGTTAGTGATGTTTGACCATAAGGTGGAATCACTAGTTGAGGGCTGAGGTGGATTGGCCTCTAGAAGCCTTGGTTTGGTTTTGTTTGGATTATTCCAGGAGATCCCACATTCATGCTTGGAATATGGCACAAGGGTGATTGGTTGAAAGAGAGATTTTGTTCAACCCAATCTATTGTCGAGTGGTACATGGAAGTCCCTGACTTGGTTAGATTTTCATATGTTAATAAGAGATCTTTTCCTCTTCTATTTCCCTGAGTAATTGTACTTTTTATTTTTTGGCTTTTATGGATGGTTTATCATGGTGTATATGTTATTCATTTACTGGTTATATGTAGGTTATATGATGTATATTGGCTATGGATTTCAATGTGTTTTAATTTTTTGATGAATGGTTAATGAATGCATAGCTAATAGATGTTATTGCAACTATTACAAGAGGGCATCATACATTCTTGATGATTCTCATATAAGTATCAGACCCCTATGTTAAAATATGCATTCATGACCTATAGATTACATGTCCTCAACATGTTTGAAAAACTGATTGTCATGGTTAGGCCTAGTTAGGTAAATTCCTTGATAAAATTTTGTATAAATAGCTTTGTCATGATCTCATTATTGATTCTGGAAAGTCTCACTAAGTTTTGGGCAGTGGTCTGGAGGTTGACCTAGAAATTAGGCTTAGAATTCGGGACCACATGCTACATTTTGGGTTGCAACTACTGGGAAGTATGCTTGTGGGAGTGATTGGATGCCTCCAACCACATGGATCCATTTCTTTGGGAGCGTTTGAGGGCTCATATCAGAATAATGGGTGTCCAACTTAGGTTTTGGCCACCTGGTGTGGTTACTTAGCCTTTGAGTGACCTGTAGCCGTTGTAGGATGTGTTGAGTTGTCAATTTATATTCTGTAGTCTACCCCACTTCCTTAATGGAACCTAAGAGTTTGGGTCATGTCATAGTATCTCCTCCTCTCATGTTTACCCTGGTAGGTCAATGAAACTAGATATTTATGGGAGTGGTTGTTACATAATGGTATCAGAGCTCTCAAGTTCAACAATTGGACTAGATGGGCGAAATGTGTTTGTCATGCATTCATGTCGTTGTCTATGCGCGAGGTCATGGTATTTAGTTTGTTTTGTCATGCATGATGTCATAATATTGATATGATTATGTATATACACATGTATCATGCTAATATAGATTGATTTTGTACATGAGATAGCCTCCCCTAAACTTCTCTGAGGTATGTTGATTATGTTTGTATTTGGTTTATCAAACATAACATTCTAGTCAGAAGTAGAAGATAAAAGATGACAAGAAAAATGGTGGACTAAAATTCACATGATTCTCTCTACAGATCATATTAACAACATGGTGATGAGTACTCCACTAACATAGAGATACTTTGAGAATTTTGAAAGCAAAGGTCAGGAGTTGCAAGGCAGATAATGACAGGATCATTCAGTCACAAGAAATACTTTCTAGGGCATAGGAGAAGCAAGCAGGGGTTAATGCAGTGATTCTTCAAATTCTATCAGATTTGCAGATATAAGGGCATCTTAGGACCAGTCATGGACAAGAGGAAAGGAATAATGGGGCATATGGAAGCAAGTCTCAATGAGGATACAGGTTTGATAGGGATGATACAATAAGAGATGGTAGTTTCTTAGATACACCTAATAGGAGGGGTAATGACCATGGGTTCTATTCTAGTTCTTGTTTAGAGATACAACATCATCATCACTGTCACCATCCATATAGGAGGAGTGAGAAGCAGTACTTTCCAAAGGATTTCATGAAATAAAATCCTCCTACATATAATAGGGAAATGAAGAAGTCACAAAATGCAGAAGCGTGGTTTCTTGGGATGAATAAGTTATTCTAATTGCATGATTACTCAGAGAACATCAAAACCAAGATAACTACCTTCAGCCTTAAAGGAAGAGCATATATATGGTGGGAAGATGTAAATAATGTTAGAGGAATTTGGGAAGAAAATTTGACTTGGAGTGAGTTCGAGAGAATTTTCAGCAAGAAGTATCTATCTGAGAGATACTATGATTATAGGGAAAAGGAATTCTATGAGTTGAATATGGGATCTATGACTGGTGAGGAGTATACTAGTAGATTCTTGAAGTTTTTGAGGTATGTACCTTATCGTAACGAGGAGAAAGAAAAGATTCATAAATTATCAATGGGTTTCCAGTATCATTCAAATATAGGATTGAGTTTGATAAGCATAGATCGTTGGAGGAATCCATCAAAAACTTGAAACACTATTATGAGAAATCAAAGTGCAGGTCTATAACTAAGCAGGATTGGAAAGGTAACAAGAAGAATAAAGGAAAGTGGGTTAAGAAGAGAGGAAAGCCACATGATATAGATGACAAGGAGAATGCAACACTGCACAAGAATTTTAATGCAAATGATAGAAGATAGGGATTTCTTTTTGAGGAACCGAACAAGGGTGATGGTAGGAAGCCTTTACAGTGTTGAACTTGTGGCAAGGATCATTGTAGGATATATTTTCCACAACATTAGGGTGGAAGAATAGAGATCTACAGTGCTCAGGAGGCAAAAATAGTGGGTGATGTTGGATAGAGTATTCCTCAGATTTATGTAGCTTTGGATAATAGGAAGGCTAGTCATTAGGCATCTATTATTAAGATGAAAGGTAAGCTTTGCGATCAAATTGTTTCTATTTTGATTGAACCTGGATCTAACTATAGTTATATCAGTCTTGACCTAGTGGATAAGTGTGGTTTGAATAAAGAATTGCATGCATGATATTTGTTAGTACAGTAGGTTACAAGTACTAAGAAAAGAGTTCATCATTGGGTAAGAGATTTTGCATTTGAGTTGAATGGTATGTCTACATCAGCGTATCTAAATTTCCTTCTGTTGGGATCATACAATATGCTATTGGGTATGGATTGGTTGTATATTCATAAGACTGAGGTGGATTTTTATGATAAGGCTATTAAGTGCTTGGATAATGATGGAGACAAGAAAAGCTTGCAGGGTAAGAAGAAGCCAAGATCAGTGAGAATGGTTACAACTATGCAAGCCAAGCGCAGTAGCAGGAAAGGATGTGTATTGTTTGTAGTTCATAATTCCAATGAAAAAGGTAAAGATATTGAGGATGTCGAGATCTTGAAGAGGTACCCGATTTTGCAGCGGTTTCATAATGTATTCCCAATAGTGATTTTAGAGTTACCGTCTCATAGGAAAGTGGACTTTTCTATTGAGTTGATTCCCAGAGAAAAACCAACATCAAAGGCACTGTACAAGATGAGCACTCTAGAGTTAGTGGAATTGAAGTTGCAACTGAAGCAACTAATTGACAAAGGATACATTAGGCCAAGTGTATCACCTTGGGGTGCTCTAGTGTAGTTCATGAAGAAGATGGTACTCCCAGGTTATGTGTTGGGTCTTGAAAATGTCATTCATTTCCATTACACTTTCACTATTATGTCTATTATATCACCTCCATTTCACTACTATGTCACCACATTCATCCCACTTTCATTATCATTGGCCCAAATTTATGTCTTTCCAAACTTTATTAATTCTAAGCCTTTTAAGTGAATTTGTGGTTAAAAATTAGAAAATAATGTGCATATGTTTATACCTAACAAGTGGGTAGAGATTCTTGACATGTGTAGGTCAAAAGGAGGCTTTTAGAAGACCTTTATGTGGCACCCTAAGGCCAAATTCGAATTTGAGTAGAGAGAATCATGGGATCATGAGGATATGTGTCACATCTCTTAATTGTATTGAAACTCTAAGAAGACATGTGTCTTATCAGTTCCTATTTTGATTAGGACTATAGAGGTAGAGGGAGCGATTCATGTACTCTCATTAATGAGATGGCTTCTCATCTTTTTGTATAAATAGGAGATCTCTCTCCTTCATTTGTTAGCTTGTTAGTCTTAGTCTTAGCTTGGAGTTTGTAGTTCTTCTTTGATGGCTTTGGAAAGCTTTAAAGAGCTTTGTTGTACTTTGTATTTTTGAAGAATTTGAATAAAGCTTTGATGTTCTCAACATGAAAGGAGATGTGAAGTAGATGTCATGGAGCATATTAGAATGTAAGGTAGAGTAGATTTTATTTTGTAAATTTGCTTTGATTTCATTCATGTATATCATTTTATTGCTTTCAAGTTTGATAGTTTGGATTTTCCATTCATGCAAGTGTGTTCAATCGGTTGATTGTAGATTAGTTTTTCTTTATATGTTTTTGCATCAAATAGTGACATGAGATTGGCCTCTCTGCTGACTTTTTTTTTAGCTTTTCAATTTCAGTTATGCTTTGATTTCAGTCTTATTTATTTGTTGTTGTTAGTTAGTTTAGATATCAAATTCTTCATGACATTTGACGTTATCTCTAGAGCCATGGCTTAACCCCGAAAAGCTACTTGGCGAGCTATCGGATTATGAGTGAAGTGATTTGATTTTACTTTCATTTCTGCAATTAGATATCAGTTCCTTCATGACATTTGACGTTATCTCCAGAGCCATGGCTTAACCCCAAAAAGCTACTTGGCGAGTTATCGGATTATGAGTGAAGTGATTTGATTTTACTTTCATTTTTGCAATTAGATATCAGGTTCTTCATGTTATTGATGTTATCTCCAGAGCCATGGCTTAACCCCGAAAAGCTACTTGGCGAGCTATCAGACTATAAGTGAAGTTACTTGATTTTACTTTCATTTGCAAGTAGGTAATTTAGATATCAAGTTCTTCATGTTATTTGACGTTATCTCTGGAGACATGGCTTAACCCCAAAAAGCTACTTGGCGAGCTATCGGATTAAAAGTGAAGTAATTTGATTTTTCTTTCATTTAGATATCAATTCTTCATGTTATTTGACGTTATCTCTGGAGCCATGGCTTAACCCCGAAAAGCTATTTGGCGAGCTATCGGATTATAAGTGAAGTAAATTGATCTTACTTTCGTTAGTCTACAATTTTTGGTTTGTTTGAGTGAAATAGTTTAGATTTTATTTCTGTAATTAGATGGGCAGTAGAGATAGTGATTTCATGATCAGTATTTCATCTTTTGTTTGATTTAAGTAGCTGCATATTTACACTTTTGTTCAAGTACTGATTTGATCAACAGCATGTTTTGAGATCTTTTGAAGTGCTAAGTTTTGGAAGTTACCATTAGGGATATAAACCTTGTCTTGAAATTTCTATCCATACTTGACCTTTAAAAGTATTCTTAAGACCTTAGAATAGGATTTCCATTTGCATTAGACACTTTAGGATATGAACAAGAACAAAACCCCAAAACAAGATAACAATTATAAAACAATAAAGTAAGAAAAAAGGTTAACTAAGCACATATGGTGCACCACACTTCATCAGTTTACGATACCCGGATTGATAATTTATGTAGATCAATTTAAGACATTAAATTGACTAGACATTTTTGCGTCGTTGTCGGGGAAGTGTAATTAGGAGAACTTATTTCTTATATCTAAAAAAAAATTAATAATTTCTTGAGTATGCTCTCCTCCTGCACTTTGTGTGATCTGAAGGATCAGAAAAAGAATTGTTGTGTAAAAAAAAAAAAAAAGACACAAAATAAACTTCATCATTTCAATTGATTCAAAAAAAAAAAAATGAAACCCAACTGCTTTGATATGTTCAACTATCCAAGATTGACTGGTTATAGTTTGTAGTGGTCCTCAAAACACTATGTCTTGTTTTAATAAGATTCTGCAAATTAGCTGCGGAATGCAGCCTGATTCCGCAACTAACTGTGAATTCCGCAGCTAATGTCAAGGTTTAGCAGGTTACAGACGTCCAATGAAGAAACCGACCACATGGGCATCTCCGGAATTGTCCCGACATGGATCTTATCCTCGTCACCCAGCCCAGATTGATAAAAAAATCAGCTTAAGACCTCAATCAAAGTCTTGTTTTTAACATATTTACCTTGAAGTCTTTGCTGCCTGAAATTGAAAATCATTAATCATTCTTATAAAATTTCACAATTTCACAAAAAGAAAAAGGGAAACAATCTATGGCTATCTTCAATCCTAGCTTTCACTGTGGCCTCAGTTGAAAATCTACATCCCTGTTCAAGCTTTGGCCTTAAAACAAACCTGCAAAACATTTAAAATATAAAAAATAAAAAGTTGCAATAGCCTACTCTAGATGTTTGCCTGACTCTTAGTAGCAGCAGCCCAGGCAGGGAGTTGCTACTGACATTAGGGAAGATGCAATACCTTTATGCTGCAACGGTTCTTTCTGTTGTTTATTTTGATCTTAATCCAGTCATCAATGACGCAGCAGAGGCTATTTCTCTGTGCTGAAAATTGCAAAACAAATCCAACAACCTCATGCACATAATAATCAACGATAGTTGAACATCACATGCTCCAAAATGAGATAGAGAAGTAGCAACGCTTACCATCTATCTTCTCCTCGATATGTAATAATATTTGTGTACTGTTCTTTTATCTCTGTGCATTCGCTTTTTTTGACCATCAGCATAATAAATTTGTGGACCGTTCACTCTCGCTCCATGAAGGTGGACCACCATTAGTGACAAGCACAACTAATGAAATTACACAACAAATCAAACCAGAAGGCTGAATGCAACAATTCGTAAAAATGCAGAACAGTAAAAATGTTAATTCAGGAAAACGCAAAACAATAAAAAACGTCAAACTTCAATTGCACGATCTGACCAAACAGAGACGAATTTGGGAAAAATAAAACATGGGTTTTTTGGGAAATAGGGTCATTTAGATAATCCAGAAATCATTTTAATAAATTAGTGGCGGTTTGAAAGAATTTCTTGGTTCTCTGAAGCCTCTTTTTGCTTGCCGCGTGAAGAAAAATGAAATTTGAATTAATAAACTGGTTGTTTGATTTAATTCGATTATCTGGGGAAAGGAATTCCAATTTGGAGACCTAGTATGTGCTGACAATTTAACATGATTACACGTCTCCCACCTTTTAAATGCCACCCGTCTGTAAACAACAATCCTAATTGGATACGGCTCTTCACAGCCAACTGATAGACGTAACACATGTTAACAACAATCCTAATTGGATACGGCTCTTCGCAGGCAACCGATAGACGTGGCATGGAGCTTCTTGGCATTCGATGCAAAGGCCATTTGAAAACCCACTCACATTCTGTTCATGTCTATTTCCCGTGAGTTAAACCCAAAATTGCCTCTAATTAAATTGGTTGCCTCGAACTGTCAGAGAGGAAGAAGAAGTATAAAAGTGAAATGAATTCCATGTGGGTAGTTGTGTTGTTTGTTTTTAGAATCATAGCTTGAATATTCCTGGGATTTGTCTTAAAACATGAGTTATGGCTCAGTATATGCATGCCTAAACCAAAAACAACTAAACTCTATCAAAGGAAATGTAAAAGACCATAGCTATCTCATTCAACAACTATGGAATTTTGGGAAATGGTTTCTTGAGAATTGTCAAATCCAAAACAAGTTCGAGTGTTGCAGTAGTTGGTCCGCAGAATAATCCTCTGTACATACCAAAAAAAAAAGTCAAAAGTGATGGTTGGTTGTCTTTTAGCTATGGAATGCAGCCTGATTCCACAGCTAACTGGCAATTCCACAGCCATTTTCATACTTCTATAGGTTATAGGTGTCAAGAGACGAAACGAACCACATGGGCAGCTGAGAAAATGTCAGTACATAGATGGTGTCCTATTCATTTGATCCAAGTCGATGAAAAAGGCCCTGATCAAAGGGAAGTCAAGGTGTGTGTTATCACTAAGTTGCCACACTAAATCGCCACATGTCAAGAAAAAAAATAAATTGAATCAATGAAATGAATAAGTTATTTTCTCACTTTTTTGAAAGTATTGATTAATTTTGGACTGATGATGAAAAATGAATGGCTAACTTTTTATTCAAGATTTTTAGCTACATAAACCATGCACATTCTGCAGCTAAAGTCCAATTCTGCAGCTGTTCTCCAATTCCGTAGCTGAAAAACCTCATTGTTCAAATTAGCCTAACTTTCTCATACAAAATCAAATTTTGATGATTCAAGTATCATTGGAAAGATCTCAGCAAGATCTACACAATGAGAAATCCATCATTAGAGTTTGAAATGGTAAATAATGAAATAAATTTATGAAAAGAAGCAACATTAAACTTGAGGCACTAATTCCAAAGTAGGTATAAATTCTTTTGATTTTTCCTTTGAGAACTTATTTAATTAATACAAATTCTTAGTTTTGTGTGTAAATATCATAACTATAGAGATTGATCACCTCTCTCCTTTGATAATCTTACATTCCATTACAGAAGAAGTATTAGTTTTTTTTGCAGGTTCTAGGAGGAAGGACAAATGACTACAAAAGAATGGTGTCTCTCTAAGACACCAATTTGTTTCATAAGAGGATGATCAGCAACAAAGAGGAAATTTGTTGAAGCAAAATCAGATCCAAATACTTGAAAAACTTTCAGATACTATTATCTCCATCATATCCATACCTCATAATAAACCATTCATCTCATTTTCCTCCATATTTTCCATTTACATTCACATACACTTTCCATCTCTTTTTGTCCATTCATAACCCACAAATAAAAGCAAGAGGCTCATTCACATGCTTATTGCCCATTACCATTTATGCTCTCCATTGCCATCTTCCATTTCCATCTTCCATTTCCTATCATTTTCATTTTGCAAATAAGCCCTGCTTCAATGCAAATTATTGATTCCATAGTCCTTTGAGTCTAATTTCCTTGTAAAGACACCTTGAGGCTTGCATGCCTTAATGGCAAGTTATCATGCTAACAAACAATGGGAATACATTAATGTCTCTTCTTCGTCATGTCTTCTAGGTGACTCGATATCGGCAAATTCATTCGTACCTAGCAAGATGTGTTTGGGCATCTTGACTCTCATTGTCATCAATGGTGAGAGTTCTCGTGTTGACTAGTGGCATCCATTAATGGCCACTAAGTCAACAATTTCCTGCTATGTTTGACATCAAAACATCTTTTCACATAGTAGGAATTGTGCCAATGAGTTTTGAAGACATGAAGACTATTATTTTCAACATTTTGGAGCAGATTCAACAAGTTTTAGTACAAGCAATAAAAAGTCATCTTGACTCTTTATCCATGACTTTTCTTGTTCGGCCACTTGAAGAAGAATATGATCAGAATTTTTCAGCCACCACACATACAACTCATCCATTCCAAAGGGTAAGTTTTCTAACTTTTGACCATAGAATTCCATAAAAAGCTAGAATGATAATTGTTGGAAAAACATTTCTCTTATTCATTTCATAAAATTACCAATACCATCAGTTGGGGGGGGAATACGTTCATATTCATATCTTGCCATGTCCATACCATACTCAGGATCCCACATACTTACAACATATATTAACTATTACATTGTTATTATGAGCATACAATGGCTTTTCAAAAAGTGCTTAAAGGATAAATTGGATACAAACAAAATCAAAGTTGTCACACAAGAACCAACCATCATGCAATCCAATAAAGATATACTTTGCAACAATAATCAAAATATCATTATGCAAAGTTCAAATATCAAAATATAATGCAACAAAATCATGGTTGTAACACAAGAACCAACCATGTTGCAATTCAAGTAAAACACTTTGCACAAAAAAAAAAAAAAAAAAAAATATATGAAGCTATCAAATGATATCATGCAATGTTAAGCCAAGGCTCAAGGATCAAAAGAGTTAATGTAATATATATTGCACGAGGACATGCAATAGCTTCAGTTGGGGGGTATGCTGGGTCTTGAAAATGTCATTCATTTCCATTACACTTTCACTATTATGTCCATTATACCACCTCCATTTCACTACTATGTCACCACATTCATCCCACTTTCATTATCATTGGGCCACATTTATATTTTTCCAAACTTTATTAATTCTAAGCCTTTTAAGTGAATTTGTGGTTAAAAATTAGAAAATAATATGCATATGCTTATACCTAAAAAGTGGGTTGAGATTGTTGACATGTGTAGGTCAAAAGGAGGCTTTTAGAAGACCTTTATGTGGCACCCTAAGGCCAAATTCGAATTTGAGTAGAGAGAATCATGGGATCATGAGGATATGTGTCACATCTCCTAATTGTATTGAAGCTCTAAGAAGACATGTGTCTTATCAGTTCCTATTTTGATTAGGACTCTAGAGGTAAAGGGAGAGATTCACGGACTCTCATTAACGAGATGGCTTCTCATCTTTTTATATAAATAGGAGATCTCTCTCCTTCATTTGTTAGCTTGTTAGTCTTAGTCATAGCTTGGAGTTTGTAGTTCTTCTTTGATGGCTTTAGAAAGCTTTAGAGAGCTTTGTTGTACTTCGTAATTTTGAAGAATTTGAATAAAGCTTTGATATTCTCAACATGGAAGGAGATGTGAACCAGATGTCATGGAGCATATTAGAATGTAAGGTAGAGTAGATTTTATTTTGTAATTTTTCTTTGATTTCACTCATGTGTGTCATTTTATTACTTTCAAGTTTGATAGTTTAGATTTTCCATTTATGCAATTTTAATTCATGCAAGTGTGTTCAACCGGTTGATTGTAGATTAGTTTTTCTTTACATGTTTTTGCATCAAATAGTGACATGAGATTGGCCTCTCTGCTAACTTTTTTTTAGCTTTTCAATTTCAGTTATGCTTTGACTTCAGTCTTATTTATTTGTTGTTGTTAGTTAGTTTAGATATCAAATTCTTCATGACATTTGACATTATCTCCATAGCCATGGCTTAACCCCGAAAAGCTACTTGGCGAGCTATCAGATTATGAGTGAAGTGATTTGATTTTACTTTCATTTCTGCAATTAGATATCAGGTCCTTCATGACATTTGATGTTATCCAGAGCCATGGCTTAACCCCAAAAAGCTACTTGGCGAGCTATCGGATTATGAGTGAAGTGATTTGATTTTACTTTCATTTTTGCAATTAGATATCAGGTTCTTCATGTTATTGACATTATCTCCAGAGCCATGGCTTAAACCCGAAAAGCTACTTGGCGAGCTATCGAACTATAAGCGAAGTGACTTGATTTTACTTTCATTTGCAAGTAGGTAATTTAGATATCGAGTTCTTCATGTTATTTGACGTTATCTCTGGAGCCATGGCTTAACCCCGAAAAGCTATTTGGAAAGCTATCTGATTATAAGTGAAGTAATTTGATTTTGCTTTCATTTAGATATGAATTCTTCATGTTATTTGATGTTATCTCTAGAGCCATGGCTTAACCTCGAAAATCTACTTGGCGAGCTATCGGATT